>PVLC010044231.1:0-12237 GCA_004027655.1 Graphiurus murinus
GATAAATGCATGTTCCCTTTCCTCCTTGTTCATTCTTCATAATCCTGTACTTTGACGTAAAATCCATTCTTCTATTAATAATTACGACTTCAAAAATATTTACGTAAAATAATTTTAAAATAATGTTATGACATTGTTAAATAGCAAACCTGAAATAATTACTTTATTTTAAATTAATATCATTTTCCTTTCAAATAAATGTATTTAAAATGAATAAAAATTAAATAATTGAAGTGGCATGCTTTTTTCCAAGAGATATAAACGTGGTTATAGTGTCACTATGTCTTCATAAATAGCACAGGTACTTTAATCTTTCTATCAGTGTGATGAGTAGGTATTAATATTGCTTACCTTCGAAATAAATAAGTAAATGCATGACTTCATATTAATTTATATTGCAATGTAAATATAAATATAAATATATATAAATTTATATTGCAATATACTATTATATTAATTTATATTATGTTGGCCCTCATAAAATAGTTTCTCTGTTCCTATTTCTCTTTTTCCTTGCCCTCATCAGTGTATTCTAGTTAACTGAGACCCATCAGCAGATTTATGCCCTGGAAAACTAATTCAAAACAGGTAGGTAGGGGAAGGCACTATGTATAGAAGGTTTAAGTTAGTAAATTTGTGAATCTTTAGCCCTAAATGAGATGAAAATATTTTAAGAATAAAACTAAAATGAAAAAAAATGCACAGATCCAAGATTCCCAGAGTAAAACAGAACTATCCACATTTCTGGCTTCTTGTTTGTTTAATATATGTATTCAAAAAAAATGTTCACTGAGCGACTCTTGTACTTCCTACCATGTAATTAATGTGGCATGGGAATCATAAAGTAGATGTCTACTGAAAAATCAGATTACAATATAGAGGTGAGAATTTCTGAGATTATTTTAGCATCTTTAGGTACTGATATTAATGGTAAGATTCGTGTTGATCAACTTGTTTTCCTTTAAAATAATTAGAAGGTGCAGTGAAATCAATTCTCAAAGCATACCTGGACTGTTGAGTCTATTGGTTGTTCAGTCTTGTCTTGAATAAAATTTATGAGAGGCACTAACTCTGCAAGGTTTTTACTTTCTATAAAAAAAAAAAAACCCTTCAACCTTATAAATTGTATTTGTCATTGAGAATACCAGTTTTTTATTAACTTTACAGCCAAACTTGTAGACAACACCATTTGCTAGTAGACTATAATATTCATATTTTTATCTGTGCATAATGTAGGTTTTGATTTGTTCTAGTTCATTCCATTCGCATTCATAGTTCCTTTCTTCCCTTGTGGATTAGAACATTTCATTCTAACCAGATATTCAAGTCAAAACGGAATATTCTGGACTTCCTGAATCGAAGATAAAATTTGAAGTTGGAGGCAAGAAAAAGTGTGCCTGGACCACTCAATAATTTATTCCTGAAATATTTATTCACCAGGTTCTGTCTTAACTACACTCTCAGCCTGAATAAATTTCCCTTCACCTCCTCAATTTCTTCCTATCAATTTTTTCCCTTATTTTAATTGTACAAGTTTATGGAATATAGTGTAATTATTCAGTATGTGTAAACAGTGTAATGATCAAATCAGGGTAGCTAACGTTTCCTTCTCCTTAAATATTTAAACATTTCTGATTAATTCATAATAATTACACATACATATGGAGTGCCGAGTGGTATTTTAAAACATGTATAAAATATGTTCTGATTAACTCTGGGTAATGTTTCCATTTCCTTATCATGACTTTATGTTTGGGTCCTTCGAGTTCTTCCTTTCCAGATTTTTTTTTATAAAAGATAATGTAAGTTGTTGTGAATGATGGTCCCCTCACAGTTGTGCACAAGACTAGAACTTGCGGCTTTTATCTAACTGCCTGGTAATCACCATTATGCAATATGGTAGACTTTTGCATATCCATATTTACAGTAGCACAATTCGCAATGGCCAAACTACGGTACCAGCCTAGGGGTCTGTCAGTGAAATCATGGTATATATACACACGATGGAATTTTGCTCATCCGTAAAAAGAAGACAATGATGTCATTTGCAGGAAAAGGTGAGAATAGTATGCTAAGTGGGATTAGCAGGTCACAGAAAGTGAAGGGTCACATGTTTTCAATCATTGAATGGACACTAGAGAGAAACTGGGAAGCCAAGAAGACTTCAGATAAACGAAGAGAGATACTAGTAGAATAATAGAAGGGGATTTGGGGAAGGAGAGAGGGGGTGAAAGGAGAGATTTGGTGATGGAGACAGTCCAAATAATCCTTTGTTCATATATAAAGTTATCTCTATCAATGTTAATATTATATATGGGGAGGGGGGGTGAGGTGGGTGGGACACAGAAAGAACCACATCAGGAGTGCTGTGTGCATATATATTTCTATCACTCTGAAATCACTATGGTATATAATTACAATGCATCAATAAAAAGAAGTCCACCTATGAGGAACAGCAAGTGGAATTTGTCTTTCTGCATCTGAGTGGTTCACTTAACAAAATTTCCTCTAGTTCCATTCATTTTGCTGCCAATAATAGGGTACATCCTGGTGTCCTGGACCAGGACAGGATTGGTATCTGGACACCTCCTTTCCCCAGGGACAGTTGGGGGATTTAGACTGGTCTCTGGGGTCAGAGCTTTAGCGGGTTCTGCACCTGTTCTCACTCTACCCAAGATACACCTGCACAGACTACACAAGTCTTTGACCTCAGGATACGCTTCTTAAACCAAAAGCATCCTTGAACTGAGAAGCAACTCCTTACAAAACTTTCGCAAGCAATTGTTTCTTCTTTCCCCTCTTTCTTTTAGGACTTACTTTCCTCTTACCCTTGTGACCTCTAGGATTCCATTATGATTATAGGCTTTCTAATCTCTGCCTAACAGCTTCTACTCTGCAGGGGAGAAAAAAATGGACCATGTTATAACCAACAATATAGTGGCGAACTCTGGATGGGAGAGTTATTCCAGGGGATCTGGTTCCCACGGAGATTGTGGCGAACTCATCATGAGTCTCAGCAGAAACGACATGGACATCATCACCAGCCGAAGTGTTCGCAAGTATCCAATCAGGGGGTAGACACTCTGCAAGGAAATTACATTCCCCCAGCACCTGTGCAGAACCAAAGTCTTGTCTCAGCACTTCTCACAATTAGCAGAGGGCAGTTTCACTCCATGGGGTGTAGCCAGTTGGGGTGATGAGCAATTCTCCCCCGAAGAGCGTCTGGAGACAGCTGGTGACTGTGTCAGGAAGCCACTTCCTCGGTGTGTGTGCACATAAAAACTCGAGATGATGGTGCCCGTCTAGGGCACTGATCACCAGGCTTGTCGGCTCTTGCCTCTGCGGAGCATCTCCAGGGACTGCTAGAGTTCCATCCCTTTTCTTGAATGCTTCTTCCAACAGAGAAGCAGAGCCACGAACTTTCTCCAGCTGCTTTCCTCCCTTGCAATCTTTTCCTCCCCAGATTTATAATTACTATAATTGGCCGTTGGGATTGTTCCTCATTCACATCGATTCCTGGTGCAAGCTGGAGAGTTTAGTACAAGTTGTGGAGTGGGAAGTTTGGGAGACGCCTCTTCTCATCAGGGACACTGTGGTGTCCAGAGGCAGGTCATGAGGGCTTGCTAGGTGGATTGCTTTAAAAGGATGGGTTGAGGGAAGTTCAAAAGATAAATAACTCACCATGGTCAAATGCATCCCAGAATTAGGAAGGGGGGTATCGACAGCAAACTGAAAATGCCCTACTCTTAGAGGGCAAGTGATGCTCAGATAGTAAGTCAGGAGGCTTCTTCTGCAGTTTGTATTCAGGGAAGCTCTGTGACTGTCACTTTTCTTTGCAGTTACATATTAAGTTGATTTTTTTATAGGTCAGAGAGACATAAATACTACACTGGTAACTATATAGATTTTGGGTTAGAATTAGCTGCATTATCCAGAGAAATGTAGTCTTTAGATTTTTAGATTTTTCTTTTCTCTTCTTTCTTTCTCTCTTTTCTTTCTTTTTTTGTATTGGGGATTGAACCCAGGAGAATTCTACATCTGAGATACCCCACAGGCCTATTTTGTTTGTTTGTTGGTTGGTTGGTTGGTTGGTTGGTTGGTTGGTTGGTTTGAGACAGCATTTCAGTAAGTTACTGAGGGTTTAAGTTGCTGAGGCTGGACTTGAACCTGTCATCTTCTTGTCTCAGCCTCCCGTGTACTGGGATCACAGGTGTCTGCCAGCACATCCAGCTAAGTTTTATTTCTTTTCTTTTAATTATTTTTATGAAATGATTCATTTAGTGGCACGGTTATTTTAAAGATCAACCTGTACAACCAATGAAATCAGACAAATTGCGTATATCCTCCAATAATAAGGAGGTGTCCTGACATTATACTTCCTTGAATAGTCCCAAATATAGTCTCTGTTCACAAACAGAGTCTCAGAACTGAATGCCCGGCAGTGTTCTGGGTCATCACAGCCTATTCCATAGTCTCCTGAGTACAGAATCCACAGGGTCAAGCAATCCATCTCTTTGTGAGTATTTCCTGTGACCCAACCCTCAATTCCTCAATTTTGAACAAGACATTCCATTTCTGAAAAGCTAAGCTGTACAAATGTCCTTCCTCACCTAATTTTTCTTCTGCATCAAAGTGTCTTACTATTTATTTCATTTAGGTAATAGTACTATTAAAAACACACCTATGGCCAGGAGTGTGTCTCAGTGGTAAGAGTGCTTGCTTAGCATGGATGAGTCCTTAGCTTTGATTCCTACCACCACACTTCTTAAAATTTTTAAAATGCCTATTTTGTTCTCATTTAAAACTTTTAATCCTTAAGAATAGTCATGCATTTTCTTTTTTCTTGTGCTACCAGATAAAAGAGTCTAAAATTCCTTTGTAATTTGTTCGCATAATGTCTAGTTTTATTGTATAACACTATCTTTTGGGTTACTTTACTCTGAATAAACTCTACTTGGCCATTTTCTTGTTTAAGTCATGTGTGATATATATATATTTTAAGCCCAGGACAAGCTCAGAATTTTTAGAAACTTTTTTACTTTTACTCAATTGCTTCGATAGCTGCATCCTAATATCACATTGACTAACCCATTTAGTTTTAAATTTATAAATTGGTTCATGTTTATAATAGAAAATAACAGATTGTACAAAAGCATCAAGAAGGAAGATGAATTTGTTAGGATATGTATCCTTTTTTTTTTTTTAGAAGAGAAGCATTAAATCCCAGTACTTGGGAGGCTGAGGTAGGAGGATCTAGGTTCACAGCAACCTCAGCTACTTAGTGAGGCTCTCTGCAACTTAGTAAGACTCGGTTTCAAAATAAAGAATAAAAAATGGGGCTGGGGGTATAGCTCGGAGGTAGAATGCCCCCGAGTTCAATCCCCAGTACCGCCAAAAAAAAAAACCCCCAAAAATAAAATAAAGAATGAAAGAAAAATAGGACTAGGGGTGTAACTTGGAGGTAGAATGCCCCTAAGTTCAATCCCCAGTACTACAAAACCAACCAAGCAAGCAAGCAAACAAACAAAAGAAGAGAGACACCAAAAAAAAAAAAAAAAAAAAAAAAAAAAAAAAAAAAAAAAAAAAAAAAAAAAAAAAAAAAAAAAAAAAAAAAAAAAAAAAAAAAAAAAAAAGGATAGTTTAAACAAGTAGAAAGTTTTGTTTTGGTTTGTTTGTGTTTCTTGCCTAAAATCTGGGAAGGTTTTCCAAGGCTAGTGTGGAGTTCAGTCATTAGAGACTGTTGTGTCACGTTCTGTTGTCACCACCATCAAGCTTCTGTTTTGTTTCTAAATCAGCAACCTAAGCTGTTGCCTTGAAGTCATAATCCCCATGAGCAAGAGGAAAGGAGAGAATAGAGCCAATCATTTCAAGGGAAAGTCCAAATATCACTCCCATTCACAAACCATTGGCCACAAGTTGGCCAGATCACAATATCTTGCTTCAAAGTTTACTGGGAAGTGGTACCTATCTTGTGAAAAGGTTCCCAGCTAAATCCCTCCTTCTTGGTAGGAGTCAAGATGGTATATTAATAATTTTTATTAACATTTTATTTCATTTTTCTTCAGAAAGTCCTCTTATTTTTATTGAATTAGTATCAATTGAGATTTTCAGTCCTATGGATTTTTCTACAAAATACCATACAGTGGATATTCACTTAGGATGCAGAAGCATATTTTTTTCTATAATATACATGTTAAGGAGCAATAAAAATTCATAAATGCTATTCTACCCTTCATTAATATGAGGTATTAAGAGCAGATAAAATTTAGAAAAATATTTATGATATTTTTAAAAGGATATTGCTTCATGTAAAGAGAAAATCCTATTTTAAAATATTAAATAATCTTTATACCCATGTTAATAGATATGTTATTGATCCATTTTTTCCTATTCAAAGGAGGGTCTCTAATAAAAATAACCAGCCTCATTTAATAGTTGGGTATTATATATTGTTATTTTTGTTTTGAATTACGGAGAGGTCAAACAAGTTATTAAGTTTTTTTTTTGTCATTGCCATGGTTTTGGGCTATCTCATGGCATTCACTGGGGGTCATGGATTTTTTGTGAACCATACAGGTACTACATTCACTAGGACAAGTGTCAGCTCTGCCTGTTGAGACTTTGGAAATATTAGGAGGAAATAATTTAAAGGAACTAGGAGAAAATTAAATTCGGAAAGCTTTTTGAAAGAGTGTGACCTCTACTAAACTATGTACCCCTCAAAATGAAAAGTTCTATCTCTTTTGACTATGGCTGTCTTTTCAGTGTCCAGAACTGAGGATTAAGGATAGTCGACAATCAGTGTGTTTTGTATGTCAGAAGAATATTAAACATCAGTGAAAGGGCAGTGCCCTCATCCATTTTCTGTTACTAGAATGGAATTCTCCAGGCTGCATGACTTATATAGCAAAGAGGTTAAATTAGCTTACAATTCTGGAGATTCAAAGGCATCGTGTCTACTGGATTCAGCCCTTGGGAGGACCTCATAGTAGATGACATCACAATACTCATAATAGATGATATCACAGTAATGGGAACATATCAGAGAGGGAAAGTCTTGGACCTCCCATTAGACCTGCCTCTTAAAGGTCTCACCCTCTCCTCACACTGCTAGACTGGGTAGCAATACTGATCATTTGTTAGATGAATTCGAACAAGCTGCTTCTTGAGGATTTCAGCATGTGAACCCTTGTGGACACATCCTAACCATCTCCAAACCCTTGTAGGCAGCAGTGTGTACAACTGAACCTTGACTGAGAACTTGAAGGTGAAAAAGAGATCAGAAATTGGAACCCTATATTCCAGCTCTGGACAAGGAATTAAGGAGAAAAACCAAAGCAGCACTCAATGAATCAGAACAGTGAAAGGCAGACAGGTAGGTTGGAGTGAATTTGCTGATGAAAAATCATGGAGGCCAAGCTGTGGAGTGTCGGGGGCTCTTTCAAAAATCACAAGAATACTGGGCGTGGTAGTACACACTTGTAATCCCAGTACTTGGGAGGCAGAGACAGGAGGATCCCAGGTTCAAAGCCAGTTTCAGCTCCTTAGGCCCTCCACAACTTAATGAGACCCTATTTCAAAATAAAGAATAAAAATTAGGGCTGGGGGTGTAGCTCGGAGGTGGAATGCACCTGGGTTCAACCCCAGTTAAAAAAAAACACAACCAACCAACCAACCAAACAAACAAACAAACAAAAAAACACAAGAAATGAGTAGTGATGGCCAGAAAACTTATTCCAAAATCCTCAAAAGGCAGCTTCCTTAAATTCCATTCCTTCTCTTTATAAAGTCAAAGGGATTCCCAGCCTCAGTCTCCTCCTGGTGTTGCTCACTTTCTGCAATGCATACAACAAATGATTGTTAAAAGGAGCTACAATAGCATGTTTTCATTCTGTAAGCGAAGGCATCTGTTGGACTTTATGCCCGCTTCCTGGCATTTTATGGGTGACGACATTGTCTCCTAGGTCTCTAAGATGCCCGCCACATTCCTCCAACATTGTCCTGGTTCTCTGTTTTTGCACGGTTCTCTGTTTTCCAAAGAGGTGTATTTTCATTTGCAAGTCTGTGTCTTGACACCAGTTCTTGCTCTCTGCATTATGGTATCCAGTTAGCGAAGGCATTTGTCGCTAGTCATCATGACCATTGGCAAGACAGATGGGGTATTTCACTATGAGGTTCTAATTATTTGTATCTGCCTTGTTTTATGAACACTTTGGGGAACCGGCTTACAAGAAGTGTTTCAGGGCTTTGGGGATGCTTTATTGACCTAAACTGTTTTTCTTCTTCTTTTTTTTTTTTTTTTACAACTCTCTTTCCCTCTGAAGATACTATGCACTAGCTAAAATGTTTTTCAGGGAAGAAATAAGTATTCATAATACATGCAAGTTTTATTTGAGAAAACAGCCATATAAAAATTAGGCTGTTGTATTTTTTTACTCTTAGGGGTTATTAAAGTGAATCTTGCAGCCATTTAATTTAATTTGTGAAAGCATTGGCCGTAATGACTCAGAAACTGTAAGCAGTTATCTTACTCTATCCTCTCCATAAATGCCCTGTTCACACAGATCACAGATAAACCCTGTTTCACAGATTGCATGCTTAACAGTGAAGCAAAATGGTGTAAAGACCTATTTACATTGGCACTTTTATAAGAGATATTCATAAATGCCGGCTTACAGATACTTGTGTTTGAATGGCACTCATAAATAAATGAATCTCACAATTAATTGAATATATTTTCTCATTATCTCTGGCCTTCAATCTCGAAGTACCTATTTTCATATTTCTAAAGAAATAATTTGCAAACCAAGGATGGGAGCACATGCCTATAATCCCAGTACTTGGGGGGCTGAGACAGGAGGATCGTGGGTTTGAAGCCAGCCTCGGCAATTTAGTGAGGATATCAGCAACAGTAAGACCCTGTTTCCAAATAAAAAATAAATTAGGCTGAAGGTGTAGCCTAGAGGTAGAAAGTTCCTGGGTTCCAACTCTAGTACCACAAAAAAAAAAAAAAAAAAAAAAAAAATTACAAAACTCATTTTTCCTTCTAAATGAATGTACTTTTTTTTAAAAAAAAAACAACTCACACACTGGCTCACAAGCTATATTCTCTTATTAATAATATCAATATGTTTGTCTATTATGTAGACTTATCCATCTAAATAACCATGTAATCTTTGAATAATGGCTTTTCCCCTCATCCTTTCTAATACTTATTCATCTTATTTCTTTCTTTTTCTCAGTCTAGTGTCTTGGGCCTACATTCCAATGTTAAATAGAAACAGTTCTCCATTTCTTCTATTACGTTTTGTTTAGAGCAGGTTTAAGTTTACAGCAAAACTGAGCAGACAGAACCGGTTACCCACACAACTCCTGGCCCCACAATTGCCGGGTTTCCCCCGTTAATACTGTCGCCCAACAAAGCAGTAAGCTTGCTATAATTGATGAACCTGCATGGACACATTATTATCTCTCTATGTCGATAGTACGCAATCGAGTTCACCCTTGGTGTTGAGCAACCTGAGGATTTGGACAACGGTGTGATGACATGTTTCTATCACAGAGAATCATACACGGTGTTTTCATTGCCTAGAAAATACCATGCTGCACCCCTTTAACTCTCCTTGCCCTCAACCCACTGAGGTTTTCATTGTCTTTATGGTTTTGTCTTTTCCGGAATGTCATGTAGTTGGAGTCCTACATGATATGCCTTTTCCAGATTGGTTTCTTTCACTTACTAATACACATATAAGCTTCCTCCATGTCTTTCCATGGCTTGATAATTCATTTTCTTTTAGCCCTGAATGCTGGGCCACTCTCTGTCTGTACCACGGATTACGTATCTTGGTTTAACCATTTGCATAAGGAGGGTCATTTTGATTACTTTCAAAGTTGGGTAATTGTGACTAAAACTGTAGTAAACGTTTGTGTGTACATTTTTTTATTATTATTATTGGTGCATTGTAATCATACATCTTTGTTAGGTACAAACAAGCTGGTAAAGGCATACATGCATGCATTTCTCATTTAACCCTTCCCCAGTTCATTTTCGTCTTCACTGGAGGAACACTGAAGAGTGCAATTTCTTGATTATATATTTAGAATATGTTCATTTTTGTAAGAAAGTGATAAGCAGCTCTTGGGAAGTGGCTGTGCCATTTTGCATGCCCATCAGCAAAAAATGAGAGTTCCTGTTGCTCCACATCCTCCTCAGCATTTGGTGGTGTCAGTGTTTCTGGTTATTACCGTTCTAGTAGATGTGTAATAGTATCTCATTATTCTTTTAATTCATGTTTCCCTGATGAAAAGTGATACAGAATATATTTTGATATGTTTGTCATCTGTATATCTCATGTAATGAGGTGCTTATTAAGGTTCTGGGTCCATTTTTTTTTAATCACGTGGTTTGGTTCCTTATTATTGAATTTTAAGTGTTCTTTGTTTATTTAGATAACAGTCATTTATCAAACATATATATTGCAAACATTTTTCCGAGTTGGTGGCTTGTCTTTTTATTCTCTTGATAGTCTTTATTCATTTAAAGATAAATTTAAAGAACATGTTTGTGATAGCTCCACATTTGCAGGCATGTTTGCATCTGATTTATTTTTTTTAATTTAAGGTAATTTTATTAGATTAAGGAAGTTTCCATCTATTATTTGTGATAACTGTTGATTTCATGAGTCCATGTTAAGAAGTATCAAGTAAGTTGATTATGTCTACTACAAAGATTATATTTTTCCTTCTTTAGTATAGCAGTGCTAAAATTTATATTATTTTATTTTAAAATATGCAAATTAAATTCCTGAAATAATTTTCAAATCATTCTATTAAATTCCTTTTCTTACTGCTTGCTTTGGCTAACTATCACTTGTTCCTGAGGAATATCTCTCTGATATTTTCTATATTTTAACTCAAGTTAATTGAAGCATAATTTCTAAGTAGTAAATTACTATTTTCAGGTGTTCATTTTTATGAGTTTTGACAAATGTGTACAGTTATATAGGCACCTCAAAATATATAAAATATTTTTCTAATTACCCAATGAGATTTTATCATGATGCTTCATAGTGAATACCCTTCTCCAAACCCCAGCATCCACAGATGCCAATCTGCCTGCATCTCTACAAATTTGCTTTTTCTAACTTTTCATATGGAATTATTTTATGGCCTCATTTAGTATATAGAATTTTCACAGAAACATTTTTCACTTAGACAATGCTTTTGAGATTTATCGGTGATGCTACATGTTCACTTATTACTTTTTTATCTTGCTGAGTAATATTTCATTGGATGTATGTACTCCATTTTTTTTTTTTTCAATCCATGCACCAGTGAGTAACAACGTAGTCGTTTCTAGTTTGGGGTCATTCTATGAAACTGTAATGCACATTGTGCATAGAATTCTGTGCAAACATAAGTTTTAATTTCTCAGAAGTAGAGTGAGGAGCAGCAGGCTGGATAATGAGGTGGGCATATGTTGAACTCTTAAACACTTCAAGCTATGTTCCAGCGTGGCTGAGCCATTTCATATTCCCACAGGCAAAGCATTTTCCTAGACTGTATATAAGTTTCTTTCTAAATATCCTATTTTTGCCACAAAAAAATTACGGCACACTTCCATAGCTCCACATTTTAATCATTTCATGTACAATTATTTTTTATCTAGGAGGGGATTTCAGTATCCAAACTCCCCAGGAATCTATTTTGTCGTTTTGGTTTTTCCCAATTCTTACCTCTTGTCACTATATACTTGTAGGTTTGTTGTCATTATACTTTTTAGTGATAGGTTCACTTTGCGTCATTCTGGGAGAACTACAAGGGCCTAGATTGAGTTGGTTTTCTTTCAGAAGGGGTTTCTCCACTTGCCTGTAGCACAGGCCTGTCCTTACTTTTTGGCATATACTTTTTTTTTTTTTTTTTTTTTTGTGGTACTGGGGATTGAACTCAGGAGCATTCTATCTCCGAGCTACACCCCCAGCCCTATTTTTTATTCTTTATTTTGGAACTGGGTCTCACTAAACCCAGTTTATTTTGCGGAAGACCTCACTAGGTAGCTGAGGATGGCCTCAAACCCAGATCCTCCGGTCTCAGCCTTCCAAATGCTGGGATTACAAGCGTGCACCACCACACCCAGTGGCATATACTTCTTGAGCTCTAACTTTACAGGCAACTGGCGTTTTTGCTTCATCTCTACACACTTGCCCCAGGCTAAGCCCACAATTGTCAGGGCAGTCA
>PVLC010044232.1:0-12216 GCA_004027655.1 Graphiurus murinus
GGATCCGGGTTCGCGGCCAGCCTCAGCTACCTAGTGAGGCACTCCGCAACTTAGTGAGACTCGGTTTCAAAATAAAGAATAAAAAATAGGGCTGGGGGTATAGCTTGGAGGTAGAATGCCCCTGAGTTCAATCACCAGTACCGCAAAAAAAAAAAAAAAAGAGGATCTCAGGTTCGAGGCCAGCCTCAGCTACTTAGTGAGGCATTTGCAACTTAGTGAGACCCTGTTTCAAAATAAAGAATAAAATAGGGCTGGGGGTGTAGCTCAGAGGTAGAATGCCCCTGAGTTCAATCCCCAGCACCACACACACACACACACACACACACACACAGAGTCAACACAAGTGGGGTACAGTGAAGCACACTTAGTGGGACCCTCAGCACCTGAGACCCTGTTTCAAAATAAAAAATAAAATAGGATTGGGGGTGGAACTCAGAGGTAGAATACTCTTGGGTTCAATCTCCAGTACCACAATAAATAAATAAATAAATAAATTAATTAATTAAATGGTTAGTGTAGGCCAGGCACAGTGGTGCACATCTGTAATCCTAGTACTTGGGAGGCTGAGACAGGAGGATCATAGGCTTGAAGCCAGTCTAAACAACTTAGTGAAACCCTCAGCAACTTAGCAAGACTCTGTTTCAAAATAGAAAAGAAAAAAGCCTGGGCATATAGCTCAGAGGTAGAACTCCCCTGGATTCAATCTCTAGTACCAAGAAAAAAAAGTCAATGCAGAGGGACCCCACCCCAGAGAACCCGGGGTGAGACAGAGGAGTCTATCTCTCCCTCCTTCCAGAGGCACTGGTTTTGCAAAGTGCTCAGAGAGAGAGGAAGGCAGGAGGAAACTGGTTTGAAGGGTGCTGGGAGTTGCAGTACCTAGCAGTGGGAGGTGTCAAACAGACACCTTAGGGGCTTGGGAGTGACCTGTGTTAAAGCCACTTCCCATATGTAGGGATTCTGGCACCCCCCCTCCCACACCTAAATAGCCACGTAGAGAGGTAATAAGCAAGGTTGCCTCTGGCCCAGCGAGGAGGAATTTGAGGTCCTGAGCCCTTTGGTCGGGTGTGTGCTACCAAGGGAATTCCTCCTAGATTCACAGCTGCGTGAGTGAGTGGCACGCTCATTCTTTGCCATAAAAAGCAGCAAACTAGCCATGCACGGTGGCACATGCTTGTAATCCCAGTACTCAGGAGGCTGAGACAGGGGGATCACAGATTCAAAGCCAGCCTCAGCAACTTAATGAGGCTCTCAGAAACTTAGTGAGACCCTGTTTCCAAATAAAATATAAAATACCTCTGGGGATGTAGCCCAGAGGTAGAAGGCCCCTGGGTTCCATCCCCAGTACCCCCCCCCCCAAAAAAAAAGACTTGTAATTTGTGATCCCAGTACTTGGGAAGCTGAGAAAGGAGGATTGCAGGTTCACAGCCGGCCTCAGCTATTTTGTGAGGCCCTCAGCAACTTAGTGAGACCCTGTTTCAAAATAAAGAATAAAAAATAGAGCTGAGGGTGTAGCTCGGAGGTAGAATGCCCCTGAGTTCAATCCCCAGTACCACTAAAAAAAAAAAAAGAAAGAAAGAAAAGCAGCAGAAACTCAAGGCCTGGTGTGCAGGCCCAGGCTGATGGCAATAGGCAGCCTCTATAGACATGGGTGTGTCCAGTTGGGGCCACACCGGTGCATGGCAGGCAGACACCCCACAGACCACAACTGATAGGCAGTCGGGATCTGCGTCCCAAAGAAGGCAGGAAGACATGATGGTGGCGGCAAGCCTGGGCGTGGAGCTAGGGTTCTGGTTAGGATGCTGCTGGGAGCGCTGGAGCGGGGTGGTGCTGTCGAAGGAGCTCAAGTGCTTGGTGCACGATGGGACCCACGAATGCTTCTCTCCTTCCCTCCTGGAGGACCCAGGCGCTTCCCTGCCAGTTCCGAATGATGAGGTTGCCTTGCTGCCCCGTGCAAGCCAGCACGCAGCGTAGCCAGGTGTGTGGGGCTTCGGGGCGTTCCTCAGGGGCCTCCCCAGTTCTCTCCCCTTGGGTGGGGATGTTGCCGGGGACTTTCAGACAATGAAGAGGATCACAGATTCAAAGCTCACAGAACAAGGAGCGCTCTCCACAAGCTGGAGCCACAGGCTGTCTATTAAATCTCAGAGATTTAATAGAGACTTGGACTGGGGTTTAAAACGTCAATTATCTAGGAACAAGTGAGGGAAGAACCGGTGACAACAGTTGTGACAAAAAAGACTTGGAAGTTTGTGGACTGAAAGCCTAAGATGAGTCACAAGGTGATGTGCTGACGAGGGCCCCGTGACCTTCCTCGAAGTGATCAGAAGCCTGGTTTGGCTGTCTGGACCAAGGCGGCCACTTGGTTGAGAGGGTTAGGACACCCTGCCCTGATGTGGCGTGGTGGCACATGCCTGTAATCTCAGTGCTTGGGAGGCTGAGGCAGGAGGATCACAGGTTTGACTTAGCGAGACTCTCAACAACTCACCTAAATAGTGAGACCCTATTTAAGAAAAAAATGGAGCCGGGCATGGTGGCACACTCTTCTAATCCCAGTACTTGGGAGGCTGAGACAGGAGGATTGCAGGTTCGCAGCCAGCCTCAGCAACCTCGTGAGGCTCTTCACAACTTAGTGAGACTCTGTTTCAAAGTAAAACATAAAAATAGGGCTGGGGATATAGCTCAGAGATAGAATGCCGCTGAGTTCAATCCTCAGTACCACAAAAAAAAAAAAAAAAAAAAATGGAGCTGGGGATTTAGCTCAGAGGTAGAATGCTCCTAGATTCAATTCCTAGTATCACAAAAACATAAAAGAAGGGAAGGGAAGGGAAGGGAAGAAGGAAGGAAGGAAGGAAGGGAAGAACACTCTACCTGGAAGGCAGTTTTCAGGTCCTGTAGAGTCTAGGGGAAAGAAGGCTGGAGGCTATTAGAGCCATCTTCAGACTTGGAAAGAAGTGGGGCACAGCGGCTCATGCCTAGAATCTCAGTATTTGGGAGGCCGAGACAGGAAGATCACGGGTTTGAGGCCAGCCTCAGCAACTTAGTGAGATCCTCAGCAACTTAGGGAGACCCTGTTTCAAAATAAAACAATAGAAAGAGCTGGGGGTGTCGCTAGGAGGTAGAATGCTCCTGGGTTCAATCTGAAAGAAAGGAAGGAAGAAAGAAAGAAAAGAAAAATCCCCCATGGGCAAGAGGGCAGGGATGAACCCTGGTTCAAGGTTCCAGGGGACAGGCCAGGCAGAACAGGATGACGTAAGGAGGTGGTGTTTTGGTCAATGGAAGGATAACTTTCTTTTTTTTTTTTTTTTTCGGTACTGGGGATTGAACTCGGGGGCATTCTACCTCCGAGCTATACCCCCAGCCCTATTTTTTATTCTTTATTTTGAAACCGAGTCTCACTAAGTTGCGGAGTGCCTCACTAGGTAGCTGAGGCTGGCCGCGAACCCGGATCCTCCAGTCTCAGCCTCCCGGATGCTGGGATTACAAGCAATCGCCACCACGCCCAGCGAAGGATAACTTTCTAATAGGCAGGACTGTCCAACGATGGGAAGGGACCCTTGGGAGGGAGAGAAATGTTTGAGCTCAGGTTTCTGGGAGGAAAGAGGCTGTACTCTTCAACTATCTCTGTTCCCAGCTTCTAGATGCTCTGTTTCTGTCATGCCCTGTGGACCCAAGCTGGTTTTCAGCCTGATCTCTGTCTAGCTCAGTACCAACTGGAAAGCCTTTGCTTCTCTAGCCTGCTCTGAAGCCAGCAAATGCCCCGGCCTGACCTTGCTTCCCAGCCCTGAGGAGAGGGCAGTGCTGTCCCGAGCCAGGCCCAACCCCAGGCCTCCCGGGGCTGAGTCACGCTGGCCTCAGGAGGCACCCACACCACACAGGAGCTGGCCATGGGGTCCGCACAGGCTCTATCTCCTGTTATATTCCTGTGTGGACATTAGCAGCCACAAGTCTAGGGCTGAGGGCAGGGCCATCTGGGGCCGCCCTCATTCCAGCCTTCAGCGGAGAGAGAGGGGACGCTGCTGGTGTGGGAGGAGGATGGGGCCTCTTGCGGCTCTTCCTTCAAAGGCCCGCACTCTGTCTAGGCCATCGGAGGCTCTGGCTTGCCTAGTCCCTTCTCCATGCCCACTTCCAGGAGCGGCCTGCTGTGTATGCCCCTCTTCATCTCTACCCGAGGGTTTTGGCATCAGGAGCGTGGACGGAGCTGCTCTGGGAGAGACAGTAAGCTACCCTTATCTCTGCGTGGAGTCTTTAGGTTTATTTTTTATTTTATTTGTGTGTGTGTGGTACTGGGAATTGAACCCAGAAGCCTTCTACCTCTGAGCTACACTCCCAGCCCTTTATTTATTTATTTATTTTTGCAGTACTGAGGATTGAACCCAGAGGCATTCTACCTCTGAACTACACCCCCAATCCTATTTTTTATTTTTTTATTTTGAAACAGGGTCTCACTAAGCTGCAGAGTGCCTCACTAAGTAGCTGAGGCTGACAACATATCTGTGATCCTCCTATCTCTGCCTCTCAAGTACTGGGATTACAAGTGTGTGCTATCATGCCCAGCTTTTTTTTTTTTTTTTTTTTTTTTTTTTAATTTTGAAACAGGATCTCAGCCACATGCTTGTAATCCCAGTACTTGGGAGGCTGACACAGTAGGATCCCAGGTTCACGGCCAGCCTCCGCTACTTAGTGAGGCCCCCTGCAACTTAGTGAGACCCTGTTTCAAAATAAAGAATAAAAAAATAGGGCTGGGGGTGTAGCTCAGAGGTAGAATGCCCCTGGGTTCAATCCTGAGTACCGCAAACAAACAAACAAACAAAACACACACACACACACACAAAAAAAAAAAACAGGGTCTCCTAGGTTGATGACAGTCTCACTACTTGTTGAGACTGTCCTGGAACCTCTTGTCTCAGCCTCCCAAGTATTGGGATTACAAGCATGTGCCACCATGCCCGGCTGAGTCTTTAGATTTTAAGGGATCCTTGCCTTGCACCCTTATATCCAACTACACTTTGTGGACTAAGCCACACAATCAAGACACACGCCATGCAGACATGTCTCCTAGCAACCTCGGAAAATCATTCCCTGGGATAGAATGGATTAGGAATATTTTGCCCATCATTCCTTAGAGAATACGCATTCTTGTCTTCTGATTCCTCATTCCAAATATATGACTGCATTTCTATGCTGCCTGTCTGAAGAGTGCCATCGGACCGACCTGTGTCCCTAAGGAGAGCAAGAGGTCCTGGGGGGGGGGGGGCTGCAGTCTAGGTGCCTGGCCTAGATTCCCCAGGTGCTGACCCCTCCCAGGACCAGCCGCAGGCCTTTCCCTCTTTGCCGGCCCCTCTAGTCCCGCCCAGCTGGGGCCTCTACTGGGGCTCCTCTGGGACTTTTGATCTGGTCGAAGTGGGGGGCCCTCCCTTCCCCCTGGGTAAAGCCCAGAAATGGCCTGAGCTGGTTTTAGTTCCTCTTCTTCTCACCTCCTTGGCGACATGAGACAATGTATAGGGACAGTCACCTGTGTGCCCCGGCCCCGCTGCGGTCATGATTGGTGGGGAAGCCACTCTGGGCTGAGACCAGCTTCGTCCTGCTGGACAGCAGCTTCCCTCTGGGCTGGCGCGAGGGTGGGGCTGGAGGTGTGGTTTATGACCAGAGGTGGTGGTCTTCACAGTCAGGGTCTTCTTCAGGTCCACTGGACCTGCTTGTCCTGGGGAATTGTCTCTTGTTTCCTGGTTCTAAGTCATCTGGATCTTTCATTTTTTTTTTTTTTTTTTCAGTACCGAGGATTGAACCCAGGGGCATTCTACCTCCGAGCTACACTCCCAGTCCTAGTTTTTATTCTTTATTTCGAAGCAGGGTCTCACTAAGTTGCAGAGTGCCTCACTAGGTAGCTGAGGCTGGCCACGAACCCGGATCTTCCTGTCTCAGTCCCAAAGGCTGGGATTACAAGCGTGTGCCACCGTGCCCGGTTCATCTGGATCTTTCTGTTTGCATCTTCCATTCATGAGATTCAGCAGCCCATCTTAGGAAAGCAGGCCTTTTAAATGACCAGAGTTGATCTCAGAGTTCAAGAGAGGAAGGGGACGTAGATGGCCCATCCTTGGCCAAGCAGCCCAGTTCTGAACCTGATACCAGAGAATAGAACCTAGTGGTTTGGGAAAGTGGACCAAATACTTAGTTTGAACACGAGTAGGGAGGGAGAGAGGAAACAAAAGGAATAGAAATCACTGGACAGACCCTAGAAAGAAACAGTGAGCTAAGAACTCAACTGCACCACAAATTGAGAAAGATTTTGGGGAGCCAGAGCAGCTCAGTGGTGGAGCACTTGCCTGGTACCCACAAGGCCCTGGGTTCCATCCTTAGCACGACAAAAAACTCCAAAGCCAAATAAAACAACTCAGCTGGATGTGCTGGTACATGCCTGCAATCCCAGTACTTGGGAGGCTAACACAGGAGGATCACAAATTCAAGGATGGCCTCAGCAATTTATCAAGATGGTCAGCCACTTACAGAGACCCTGTTTCAAGAAAAGTAAAAAGAGCTGGGGGTGTAGCTTGGAGGTAGACTGCCTCTGGGTTCAATCCCCAGTACAAAAACAACAAACAACAATAACAAAACACACACACACACACACACACACACACACACACACACACACAAACCACACCCAAAACCAACTTATTGAGAAGCCACCACATACAGGACTCCATGACCGTCTCTGCCATTCCAGGGTCTCTGTGCTGACACTGTGGGGCCATCTGTGTCCCTGACCCTGTCGGGAGTGGCAGGGGAGGACAGTATGTGTTCCTCTGGAGGGATGTGGGAGGCAGGTGAAGGCAAATGGTGGCCGGGTGCAGAAGGGCTCCGGAGCCTGGAGGCTCCCGGGTTCCTGGCTTGAGCCTGACAGAGGGGACCAGGCACACCCTGCTGCCGGGGTAAGGACCACTGTTTCGAGGTGCGGCATGAAGCAAGTTGCCAGGCCTCTGTCCTTGGGGTGTAGGTTTTCTTCATGACACAGGACATGTTCTGCTGTCCCCTGTCCCCGTCTCTAGTAGGTCATGCAATGAGGTGAGTCGTACAGTTAGGGGAAACTCGAGGTTTCTCAGAAGCCAGGAACGGCCAGGTCTCCAGGTGGTTATTAAAATATCCAACTGGGTCAGGGTTTGTGGCCGGCTTGAAGCTGTGGGCAAGAGACGCCCAGCAACCCAGCCAGGTGCAGCCAGTGGGGCCGGGGGCTGGGGAGGGAGTGAGTGCCTTTGGAGGGCAGTGAGGTTTTCATCTGATTTGGGGCACAGCTCAGATACTGTGATTAGATTCAGGACTGGCTTCGTGGGTGTGCTAGCTGGGCAGCCACACAAGACATGCACTTAGAAGAACTTCACAATTTTTTTTTGTTGTTGTTGTTGTTTTGTTTTTTGTTTTTATCTGGGATGGAACCCAGGGGCATTCTATCTCTGAGCTACACCTCCAGTCCTATTTTATTTTTTTATTTTGAAACAGTCTTACTAAGTCACAGAGGGCCTCTTGTTGCTGAGGCTGGCTGTGAACCTGAGACCCTCCTGTCTCAGCCTCCTAAGTACTGGGATTACAAGAGTGTGGCCACTGCACTCAGCTCTCATGCTTGGCTTAATGCTGGGCTTTTGCCATTCTGAGATTCTTAATACTTTCTCAACAAGGGGCTCTACATTTCCATCCTGCATTGAACCCACAAACTCTTCAGGTCCTGATTAAATAGGTGGCTTAGATAGATGGTCTGGTCTCAACTGGGGTGGATCTGTGGGGCCAGACTTGGCAAGATCCATCCTTCTCCTCACTCCCGCCCATGTTAGGCTGACAATTCCCAACCTGTGCCCTGGGCAGAGGAGAGCAGCCTTCTCTGAGCAAGCCTGGGAATACGGTGGGAGGAATTCCAAAAGGAGGGGTTTGGGCAACATCTCAGGGTGAGGTTGGGGTCAGGAGACCTGCATCCTTTGCTGCCTAGCCCAGAATAAAGCTCAGAGGGAAGTCCTTTCCCCAGAGAAAGAAAAAGAACATGACGAAGTTTCCAAGAACCCTCACAGCTAGTTTTCTGCTGTCTGTGCACCGGGTCCCTGGGGTTGGGCTGCCCCCAATCCTTTGGGAGTTCAATGACAACCAGTTCAACTGAGCCAGGATCCTTCAATGCGAGACTCAGGTGGGCGGCAGGGTGGTGCTGGCGACCAGTTTTTTAGCCCACCCAAGAAATGCTTCTGAGAATACCTGTCTCTAGAGACTCCAGCCCTTCGAGAGAGGCCACAACATGCTCTAAGACCTTTCTAGGATTAGCACAAGGCTTTCTTGCCAACTTTGCACCCCCTTCTCCCCGAGTCTGGAGCCCTGGGGTTCCCTCTCTTGCTAACATCTGGCCTCACACTTCCTTGTGTAGAACATAATCATGGTCTAATAGCTTCCAGTGAGTAATTAGTTTCTTCTTGGCTGGACCATGAGCTACTTGAGAGCAGAGATGAGGTCTTCTGCTTCTCCTCCTTCTCCCCCAGCATGGAACACCATACTCGGATGATAACAATCATATAACAGTCAGGTGTGGTAGCGCACGTCTGTAATCCTAGTACTTGGGAGGCTGAGACAAGAGGACGGCAGGTTCACCACCAGCCTCAGATACTTAGTGAGGCCCTCCGCAACTTAGTGAGACCCTGTTTCAAAATTAAGAATAAAAAAATAGGGTTGTTAGTGTACCTCAGAGGTAGGACACTTCTGGGTTCAATCCCTAGTACCGCAAAAAATAAAAAATAAAAATAAAAATAAAAAAATTCACATAACAAGATGGGCCACTGTGCTCTGATGGATAAAGTAGCAGCACAAGCCTCCTGGCATTAAGAAAACCTCCAATGAGTTCTCCTGCCTAGCCCCTTATTCCAACCTAGAAAAAGAAGGAGAGGACTCCTACAGGAGAATGAAGAGGCAGAGCACTGGGTTCCTGGTCACATAACTCAGGGGAGGAGATAGGGCGGAACCCAGGTCTTCTAGCTCCTTCTCAAGGATGCTGATTCAGGGCAACAGCTTTACTTATCTGCTGGAATGGGAAATAAAATTCAAAGGCAAGCACCAAGCCAGGCATGGTGGCACATGCTTATAATCCCAGTACTTGGGAGGCCGAAACAGGAGCATTACAGGTTCAAAGCCAGCCACAGCAACTTAGTGAGCCCTCAGCAACTGAGGGAGACTGTTTCTTTTTCTTTTGTGGTACTGGGGATTGAACTCAGGGGCATTCTACCTCTGAGCTACATCCCCAGACCTAATTTTTATTCTTTACTTTGAAACAGGGTCTCACTAAGTTGTGGAGGGCCTCACTAAGTAGCTGAGGCTGGCTGTGAACCCGAATCCTCCTGTCTCAGCCTCCCAAGTACTGAGTCTTTTTCTTTTGCGGTACTGGGGATTGAATCCAGAGACATTCTACCTCTGAGGTATACCCCCAGCCTGATTTTATTTCTTATTTTGGAAACAGATCTTGCTAGGTTGATGAGAGTCTCACTACTTGTTGAGGCTGTCCTTGAACCTGCAATCCTCCTGTTTCAGCCTCTCAAGTACTGGGATTACAAGCGTGCACCACCACACCCGGCTTCCAGCCCTATTTTTATTCTTAATTTTGAAACAGAATCTCACAAAATTGCGGAGGGCCTCACTAAATAGCTGAGGCTGGCCATGAACCTGTGATCCTCCTGTCTCAGTCTCCCACATACTAGGATTACAAGAATGCACCACCATGCCCAGCTGAGACCCTGTTTCAGAATAAAAAATAAAACAGAACTGGGGTGTAGCTTGGAAGTAGAATACCCCTGGACTCAATCCCCAGTACAACAGCAACAACAACAACAAAAAGGCCGAAGCCGACGGGTTTGTCTAGGTTTTAGAGGCCCACAGTGGGAGGGGGATCTGGAGAAGCCCCCTCTGCCTTGGGCGCTGGCACAGGATATTAAGAATTCCACGCAGGGCCTTAGCCACAGGGAGCACCATGTCCCTACTCACCAGGTCCTCCAGGTTGTAGTTTATGAGGTCCACATCCAGGGCTACGGCGTAGTTCATGGCTGCAGCTAGCAGTCACCAGACTGGTCCCTGCCTGGCGCTGAGAGGCTGTGTCCTGTGCCTTTGGAAAGGTGGCAGGCGTCAGCTGCAAATTTAAACAAATGAGCAGCATGCTGTCTCCTGGGGCTGCGTGGCGCCCGCTGCCTGCCTCACAGCTCACCCCCCCCCCCCCCCCCCCCCCCCCCCCCGCCACACACACATACTGGATCGCTTTTTTTTTTTTTTTTTTTTTAACAAAAAGGGAAAATCCCCAGAGCATCAGCGCTAGTGAAGCATTTCAGTGTCTTTCCTGGCAACTGTCTCAGCTGGGGCTTGAGGCAGGTGAGCAGCAGCCCCTCAGTTCTGCCTCCTCTGCCTCGATGTCGAAACCTGAAAACCATGCTGCCATGGGAACTTGTGGTCGGAGGACAGGACACGCTCTTCCAGCCACCTGTCCTGCAGGGCCACCTCCAGACCTCCACCTTCGCATCACAAGTGACCAACCATCCCCATCCACTCAGGACTGAAAGCCCCTTGGCCTGGGAAACCCCTTGGTCCCAGGCGGCTCAGGGCACTTGGCCGACTGAGTGATTACCATACTTCTGCCCAAGGAAAGGCAAAACCCCCTCCCTTGCTGGCTCAAGCTTGGAAGAGATAGGTTAGGATCTTGCAAAGGGAACAACCCTAAAACAGTTCTGGAAGGCAAAAATGAAATCACCAAGGGAAAGCACAACATAAACACAGGCGTGGAACCATTTTCAGACTCAAAAGTAGCGATGTTCCACTTACGAAATGAGGTTGGTGGGCACATCAGTTATGAACATCTCAGAGGACCCAGCTAGAGAAGATGTCCAAGATCACCCAGGCCAACCCCTGAGTTTTCTTGTTTTTGGGGTTTTTTTGCGGTACTGGGGATTGAACTCAGGGGCATTCTACCTCCGAACTATACCTCCAGCCCTATTTTTTATTCTTTACTTTGAAACAGGGTCTCACTAAGTTGTGGAGGGCCTTACTAGCTAGCTGAGGCTGGCCTCGAACCTGGTTCCTCCAGTCTCAGCCTCCCAAATGCTGGGATTACAAGCGTGCGCCACTATGCCCAGCTTCCCTGAGTTTTCTTTTTTGGGGGGTTACTAGGGATTGAGCCCAAGGGCATTCTACCTCCAAACTACATCTCCAGCCCTTTTTATTTTGAAATAGGGTCTCATTAAGTTGCTGAGAGTCTCGCTAAGTTGTTGAGGCTGTCCTTGAACCTGAGATTACAGATGTGTATGCACCACTGCACCCAGCTCCAACCCCTGATTTTTTTTTTTTTTTGGCAGGAGGACCCTGCATCCCAGAGAAGGGGAGTCACTTGCCCAGGATCCTGCAGCCATCGAATGGCAGACCTGAGACCTGCACCAGGTTTCCTGACTCCCCACCCCTGACTTCTCCATGTTCACCTTTTCCCTTTCTGGTCTGTGCACCTCACTTAGAGCACCCCTCCCCAGCATGCACATGGTTCTCAGGTTCCAGCAGTCTGAGAAGTCTTCAGCCTCAGTGTTCCCTCATCTCTCCAGCCCTGACTCTAGTGTCCCCGCCCCTCCACCCCATCAGCACATTCAGCTCAGCTTTCACCACTGCTGACCAGAGGAGTTAGCACGGCGAAGCTTATAGGCACTGAAAGGGACTTCAGGACAAATCTGTCCATTCCACATCACCCTCAGCCCCAGCAAAAAGATTCTTATCATGGCATCCTCATTGGGTGACCATTGGGGCAAGAAATTTGCCCCATTCAAGAGATCTGGGAAGGCTGAGACAGGAGGATTGTAGGTTTGAGACTAGCCTCAGCAACTTAGCAAGATTCTCAGCAAGCTAGGTAGAATGCCTCTGGGTTCAATCCTCAGTAAGACACATACACACATACACACACACACACACACACACACACACACACACACACACACACACACACACACACCGAGGTTCAGTGTAGGATGGTTTAATGATTAGAAACTTATTCCTCATGCTGAGTCAAGATGTGTCTTCTACCAGTGCAGAATGGAGATCTATGGTCCCCATCCCACTGGCCTCTGGAAGAGTGGCTGTTTCTGTAGGTCCCCACATTTACACAGCACTTACCAGTTTACACAGTCCTACAGCTTTCTTTCTTTTCTTTTCTTTTCTTTTTTTTTTTTTTTTTTTTTT
>PVLC010044233.1:0-12224 GCA_004027655.1 Graphiurus murinus
AGTTGGGGGTGCTCTGGAGCCCCAGAAGAGCCCCTGGGTGCGGGTGGAAAGGCCAGTTGCCTCCCTTTCAGAGCCGAGGAAGTTGAGCCTTGGAGGCTAAGGGCCCGCTCATGAGGACGTGCCGGCCTCTCACTCAGGGACCCTGCCGCTGACCTTCAGACTTCCCGGCAGCCCGTCCACCACTCTCCCTGGCCTCCGGCGGCGTTGGACACTCAAGAGGATGAGAAAGGCTGACTTCAATGGCACCGGCACCGTGACTCAAGTTCACACAGTACCCGCCGCCGGCCCAGCACAGCCCAGCACCGTCACCGACGGGTAGGAAGAGGAGGAGAGGGAGGCACTGTCAACGCATCCACCCATGACTCCCCTGCATCCCTGGGTGAGCATTGCATTTTCCCCATGTCCAGCAAAGAGGTCTCTTCCAAGCAGGGGCTCAGCGCAGAGCACGTGCTTAGCTTGTGCAAGACCGGGGGTCCATTCCCAGCCCCACCGGGGAGGCCGTGAGCCGGAGCTGTGGGTGCAGGGCTGCTGGGTCCAAACCGAGCCCTAGCGCTCGCTAGACCAGGGCCTTGGCAAAGACCTGCCTCCTAGAATGTAAATTGGATCTGGATTTTTACATAAATCTCCAGAATTTACAACGTTGGCAACTGAGTCAGGATTTTTCCAACACTTTGAGAGGGCCAAAGGAAACACATGTGTGGGCCAGAATCAGCCAGGGAGACTCAGTGAATCTCCTCAGGCCTTGGCACGGCGGCCGGAGCCCCGTACAGGTGCGGCGGCCAGGGGCTAGGGAGGAGAGTCCTGCCAGCGGCCTCCTGGTGGCCCTAGGACAGGGGGGGGCAGTGACCCGGATAGGAAGGAAGGGTCCTTAGGACAGCCTCGACTTCCCTCTGCTGCCCAGAGGCCCACAGGGGACCTGTCAGCACCCAGACCTTCACCCAGAGGGTGCCCCGGGGTCATCCCCTAAGGTCAGGGCTACCCCATCGGAGGCCGTCATTAAGGTGGCAGACTCTGGTGGTGGTTTAATTGGAATAGTAACGAGGCTTATCCCTGCTTTGTGCGGAAAGCTTCTGTCCTTTGAACTAAGTCCATCCCAAAGGCCTCCCAGCCTCAAGTGTGCCCCCACTGTCACTGCGGCTAAGGAAGCCCCAAGAGGCCTGCCCGCCCCTCCCCCACAGCCCCACCCCCACCTCAACAAAGGGTCTTACCAAAGCTCAACTCCAAGGGGGAAAATGTAGGTGGAGGTGCCGGGCTTCACCCCGGCCCCTGGTTTTCCCTCGCTCGCCCCGCCGCTGGTCCTTGGGTCTCCCCAAGACAAGGTCTGCTCTGGGAAATGACACCTGCTTTTGGGGGCAAGGGGTTCTGGAATCCTATCCACGCAGGGGGTTCTGGGGAAGAGGCTCTCCTTTCCTGCCCTTGGCGCCCAGCCCCGTCTACACCTCCCTGGCCACCCACAGCCTGGAGACATAGGGAGTCTGTGGGTGTCTCAGAGCGCTCTCCACAATCAGCAGCCCACACACCCTCCGTGCGTGCGTGCGTGCGTGCGTGCAGCCCCTCTCCCGACCCGCCCAGCCCACTTTGTCTCTCACTGGGACCCCGTGTTTGTTTTCTAACTTTCACGACTGCGCCCCCTTAACCCAGGCTCCTTGCAGCAGCCCCGGTACTCTTTTAAGAAGCATAAATCATCACAGCGCACCCCCTCTGGAAATCTTTCAAAGGCTTCCTGCCGATCAAAGGACAGGCCTCAAGCTCCTGACCACAGGAACCTACGAAATCTGGCCCCTGCTGCTCGTACAAGCCCGCATTGACCGTGGTCCCCTTCCCTGTCCCTTACGGCCGCAAAGGGCCGCCTAGCCTTTCCTCCAGCAAGCCAAAGACTCCACGCTTCAAGGCCTGGGGCCAGGCTGTGCCCTTGGCCTAGAAGGTTCTATGTGGTCTACGGGGGTCTGACACTGCATCCTTTGGGTGTGGCCTTCAAAGTCACCTGCGTCCCCCTATCTGAAGGACCTCGCCACCCCGTTCCATCCTGGCTGAGTCTGTTGGGTTACTTGCCGGCCTCCTCGTGGGAGTTTGGAGTGGGTCTGTTTAGATCCCTCCCTGCCCGGTACTCAGAACAGAACAGGGAGTGTCCAACACGCTCTGGTCCCCTTCCTGCAGAAGCGTGGAGGACCACACCGCCCAGCTGGCCTGCCCGCCCGGGGCTTACAGGGACAGACGCCCCAGCCCGAGGTCCCGTCCTGTTTTCACAGCCTGCCTTGACCTCACACATTTTCCACGACGCTTTATTTGGTTGGGCTCCTGGCTAAGGATCAATGTCAGCTCAGTAATAGGGCAGCAATTTGGTGGCAGATGTTTCCCTGGCCATCGGTCTTCGTGGGGGCCTCGGGTCTGGCCCTGAACACCACTGCCCAGTGCCAGCCCCCTTTAAAGACCTCTCTGCAAATAAACTCAAATAAACACCCTGGGTCTCCATTAACGCCCTTCCAGCTGACCCAGGAACAGTGGGCCTTTCAGGTTTGCTACTGCGGCCGCTCCCGGGGCAGTTAAAACACCCCAACCTGGTCTCTGGCCTCTCCTCCCCAGGGGCCACCAGGTCTGCCCTGCCCGCCACCGCACACAGCAGGATTTCCTTGTCTTCCTTTAAAAAAAAGGGGGGGGGGAGCTGCAGGGGTGGAAGGGGTTTTCAAGCAGGCAATTTACCATTCCAGACACAATCTTTCAAAGAGAAACAAAAACTCTCCCTGTCTGAGCAGCCCACTCCGGCGTGTGTGTAATAAGATGCTAATACAATTTAATGATATTTCGGCTGGAAACCTGTCCTCAGAGCCCCCTTGTGCGGGGAGGACCAGACGCTGAGAAAACAAGCACTGCTCACTCTTCAGCCCCTCGAAACGGGGGTCACAGCCCCTCGCTCATTAACTTTTAATGCCTTCTCGGGGACGATGACTGCGGTTACAAAAGAACGACTTTGTGCGCCGAGGGGGGCGGGCTGGGAAACCGGGGTCCCCCATCCCCAGCACCACAACCCACCTGCAAATGAAAGCGTCGCAGAGGGACCAGGCTCCCGGATCGTGCTGCGCTCCCTACTGGAGACCAGTTCTGAGAGAACCGCAGGGGTGCTGTTCACTTTGGACTTGGTGCTCCGTAGCCCTCCTCCTCACCTCGGAGGGGGAAGAGCTCGGCCACTTGCCCCCATAGCTGACTGCCTGTTTGTGGGGTCCTTGAGAGAAGGGAGCTGGCTCTCTGACTTCGCCCAAAGGTGAGAGAGCAAAGGTCAAAGCTGCACCGGGGTCATTAGTAGTAAGAATGGCTAACGCTAACCAAGTGCTCACCGCGTGACTAGTTTGGGGTTTCTGCCAGTGCTGGGGATGGAACCCTGGGCCTTACACATGCAAGGGAAGCAAGTGCTCCGAGCTACGATCCAGGCCCTGGTGTAGTCTTTTTTTAATGCGACTCTGGACTTTAACGAATCCCATTGGCAGAGAGGGAAACTGAGGCCCACAGCAGTTATCACAGGTGGCAACTGCGTGGTGAGGCTTCAACCCTGGGCTGTCTGACTCCAGGGGTGTACTCCACCCCACAGGGCTAAAGGGTACCTACAGGCCTAAACGGCTAGAGGTATTGGGAATTCGTGTTTGAGAGGGGCTAACTGACCCAGCGCCACGACCAACCTTCCCCCAGATCTGTAAGTTTTTATCGAGGATCTGCGATTGTAAGCTGTTGAGCCACATGGTGAGGGTCCTATGTGGGGGACATGGCAAGCCAGAGCCCCCTCCCCAACTCCGACGTGGGCCCCTCACATAAAGAAAAACTGCAAAGCTGAGCATGATGGCGCACTCCTGTAATCCCAGTACTTGGGGAGGCTGAGACCGGAGAATCGCAGGTTCAAGGCCAGCCTCAGCAACTTAGAGAGAACCTCAGCAACTTAGCAACACCCTGTTTCAAAATTTAAAAAAAATTAAAAGCTGAATGGGAGTTGGGGGTGTAACTCAGAAGTTACTGGCCTCAGTTACTTACACACACACACACTCAACTGTGAGGTCCCCAAACAGCTTGCTGCAAGGAAGTCTCTGCCATGGGTCATGAGCGCAAGAGAACCATCCCCCTGTCCACAGCAACAGGTGACAACCAGAGGTGCAGCAGACGCCCCTCACCTGTCACTGAAGCGGCTGAGATGATTGACCGCCTCTTGGCTCCCCGCTACCGGTCATTTCGCCAGGGAATTGAAGGAAAGGAAAAGCGTGTTGGGTGGGAAAACGTCCCGGAAACAGTTGCTGCATCCAGAGCTCAAACAACTCTGCCCTTAAACACTTCATCTCCAAAACTGCTGGGGAGACCCCTGGCTAAACAGTTTCAAAACCAACATTCACTGTGAGCCCGGGGGGCCTGGGACGAGGACTTGCCTCCGAGAGGCACTTGCCGGGGAACCAAACGCTTTTCCACTCAAGACAACAGCCAACAGCTCTTGGGGCAACTGACAGGGCTCCAGATCAAACAAACACCCTCTCTCTCTCTCTTTTTCCTTTTTCCTTCTACCATGCAAACTTTCTCAATAAATTATGTGCCCACTTCGGATCAAAGCCTGTTTTCACAGCCTGTGACCTAAAAAAGCAAATAGCATCGCTTAAACATGAAAGCCCTCCTCCCTGCCTGGCTCAGCTTTATTACTCATTCCTTCCCCCTAACAGTTATTCTGTTGTTATTTTTCCTCCCCTGCTTGCTAGATCGCTCTGCGAGTCCCAACCCGCCAGAGGAAGCCGGGGCCGGAGGGATGGTGCGCTCATTTAGGGCCCTAAGGTGAGAGAGGAAGTCGGGTAGGGGCGAACTCCACACCCCGGGAACCCAGGAAACAGGGCCAGGCCCGGTTGGCAGCCCTCGACCTGGCCCTTCTGCCAAATGTCCTACTGGGAATTTTACCAGTGAAAAGAGGGAATCAGAGCCACCCGGGGAGGAGGGGCTGAAGGTCCTCCCACCTCCCAGGCCCAGGACTCAGTTTGCAAACATCAATGTTGAAGGAGCAGCCTGACAGCTGGCCTGGGCTCCTCCTCCTTCCAACCAAGGTGCTCAGCCCCTCCCTCAGCCTCGGAGTCACCGCTCCGGATGCGACCGTAACCCCTACCCATGACCCTCTGCGAAGTCTGCCCCTGGATAAAACTTTGGGCCTGGCCACCCGGCACAGCACGATGAGCCAGGGTGCCAAGGCGCCGGGGCGAGGCCGGGGAGGCCGCCTGCACAGTGCCCTGGGCCCAGAGACAGCCGGCGCCCCTCCCCCCGCTCCCCCAGCCCCCCGGCCCCAGGCCCGCGGCCAGGCTGGTCAAAAAGCGCCCGGGCCGGCTGCGGTGGCGGAGGGGACTCGCGCGGGGTGCGCGCTCCAGCCTGCCCCTGGAGGCGGCCGGCGGGAGCGCAGGCTCGAGGCGCGCCGGCGTGATCCCGACCGCGGGAGCCGGGAGGAGGAGCCCGAGGGAGCTGCGGGGGGCTCCGGCGGCGGCGGAGGAAGGGCGAGAGGCGGTTCGAGCCCAGGGCGGCGCGGGGAGGTGGGTGGGCTTGACGCCCCGGCGGGGGAGGGGCCGCGGTGGGGGAGGGCGGGCCGGGCACCGGGCTGGAGGGGCCGGGCCTCTGCCCGCAGCTACGGGGAGCCTCCCCGCCGCTCTGGCGGGCGGAACGGCTGCAGCCGCCGCGCCGACCCCCGCTCGGCCGGGGGAGGGGTGCCTCTGGACCCCGGGAGGGGCGGGCAGGGACCTTGGGGAGCCACAAGTCGGCACCCCGGCGGGGAGGCGCCGCTCCGCAGGCGCGGGCGAGTGGGTGGGAAGGAGGGAGGGAGGAGGGAGCGGGAGGAAGGAGGTGAGGCCGCGGAGATGCCACCGCCGGGGGCGGGGCGGGGCGGGGAGCCGGCGGAGGGACTGCGGCGGGGCTCGGTGGGGGCGGGGGCTGCAGTGTCACCCCGCGGGGGTCAGGTGCGTGCGTCCCCGGCAGGGTCTGCCGCGGCCCGGCCGCTTCCCCGCACACCACCCGGGGCGGCAGGGCGGAGGCGGAGGGCAGGGGGCTGCGGAGCCGTCCCCCGAGCGGGACGCGAACCGGCAGAGTTGGGAGAAGGTAAACAAGGGCCACGCCCCCTGCCGTCGCCCCGCGGGCGCGCACCCGCCGCTCCGGCCGTCGCCGGTACATTTCCACTCTCCCCAGCGCCTCTCCCCCGCCGGACTCCCGCGCGGCCCCGCAGGAGGGGAGGGGGCAGCCGTCCCCAACCCCGGCCGGCGCCCCGGGCTCCGGGGCTGCGCGCCCTCCACACTCACCTGGAAAGGGTGTCCCCCGCCCCTCCAAAAAAAAAAAAAAAAAAAAAACTGTGTCTAATTTGTGCAGAGCCTCCGAGCCCTGGAGCCGAGCATGCTGCCCCCGCGTGCAGCGCCCGCGTGCACCCGGCCCAGAGAGGGGGCGCAGGGCGGAGGCGGTGGCCCCCGGAAGGTGTCTGGGACCCGACCGGCTGCACGTGAGCCCGAGCGCGGGGTCATGTGCACCGGCTCAGCCCGGTTCGGCGCCCGGACGTGCTGCGTATCAACAAAATGAAACTCGGGGCGACAGGAGGGCAGACTGCGCTGGGTTCTCCGAGCCCCCTCCCCCCCAGCCCTGGACACGCGACCTCCCCCCGTCCCCCCGCGCCCCTCTGCGGCCGCAGCCCCTCGGAGCGGCCCGAGCCCGCAGGGCAAGTTGCAGCCCCGGCGCGCCCCCGCCCGCCCGCCAGCCCGCCCGCGCCCCCTCGCCGGCCCGGGGGCGCTTTGCCGCAGTCATTAATAAAGAAGGTCGCCAGGCTCACCCTTGCAAAAGTTGTTGCATGCGCCCCTCTCCGCCTCCCCGCACTGTACTCTTTAAAACGCGACTGACCAACATGCGCAATCTCTCTCCCCGGTGCTGCCACCCCCCGCCCCCCGCGCTGGCTTCCTAGAACAGGCAGCCAGCGAGAGAGAGAGGGAGCGAGCGAGCCAGGGAGCGAGGAGCGCTGGCAGCTCGGTTGCAAAAACACCCAGTAATGCCGCGGACGGAGATGCGCAGGGCCCCGCGCCGGGCGCCGGCTCTTACCTCGCTCCGCGGTGCCCTCCCGAGGGGCGCTGCCCTCCGCTACGCGCCGCGGCGGGGGCCGGCGCGGGAAGGATGCTCCCGAAACCCGGAGCTCCCGGGGCCGGCGCGGGAGGGCGGGGGGCGCGCATCCATCCGGGGTCGCGGCGGCGAGGGAGGCGGCCGGGGACCGTCAGCCCGCCGGCCCCGCGCGGGTGCCGCTAGGAGTGGGCGCAAAGTAACTCCATGGACGCTCCTCACCCCCCCCCAAAAAAAATAGCCTCCAACTGCGATGGCCGCGGTCGGCACCATTCACCAACCCCCTGTGTCTGTTTCTGTTTCTTTTTAAACCAAGACTTCCTTGTGATCTCTTTAGAGAGAGAAAAAAAAAAAATGTGTTGGGGTGGGGGTGGGGTGGGGGCGGGCAGGAGGAGCGAGGGAGGGGGAGTAGCCACTTTTTTCTTATTCACTCGGATCTCTGCTCCCGACCCCCCCCACCCCACCCCCGCCCCGTTGTTGGGCTCCAGGTAGCGCGGCGGCCCCGGGGGAGGGCGCCCTGCACGCCCCCCGCCGGCGTGCACCCGGGGCGCCCCCAGCCCGCCCTGTCCCCAGGGCCTGGCCCGAGCGGCGGCTGCGCCCGTGCAAGTCCCATCAGGTCTGCTCACACTTCACACACACACACACACACACACACACACACACCCCGCCCCTCCACTCACTCACTTTCTGCTGACACCCCGCCCCCTTCGCGCCCCAGACCCGGGGGGCGCCCCCCGCAACCCTTAAAAAAAAAAAAAAAGAAGAGCCAGCTTATACTTAAAAAAAAAATCTTTTGGCGCCATATTAATGACGTACTTAAAATTTGCCATTTCTCCCTGCGTCAAAAAGACGTTTCTTACAAATAGCAGCCTGGAGGCGACACTCGCGGAGGAAGCGAGGTTTGCACCGAGCACCCCGCCCCCCTCCCTCTCCAGGGGGCTCCGGCGCGGGGAGACCCTCGCCCCTCTGGCCCTGCTTCTGAATCGCTCGCTGGTTTTCAGATGTTAAAAATCGAATGAATCGCGTGGCGTTTTTTTTTTTTTGCAGCGCCAGAAAGTGCGGAAAGTGCAGGCAGGCGCGGAGAGGAGGGGCGCGCGGATCCGGGGAAGGGGCGCAGCCCTCCTCGCCCACCCGCACCCCCGGGGAGCTGGCGTCGCGGGCGGGGGAAACTTGACATGACGGGCGACTTCTGGAGAAGGGGGGCGGTCCGTGGCCGGGGTCCCCCTGGGGCTCGCCGCCCCCTCCCCCTCCCCGGTGCCTCCCGGCGCCCCGCGCCGCCCGGCGTTTCCGGAGGGCGAGGAACGCGGGGATGAGCGGCTGGGTGGCTGGGTGGCCGCGCGTCCTGGGTGCACACACTCGGAGTTTGCCCCGGGGCAGCCCCCCGCCCCTGGGCGCGTCCCTCCCACTCCCCCTGAAGGGTCGAAGCCCGAGGGGCGCCTTCCGAGGGCTGGCACTGGGCGCAGAAGCGGGGCGCCCCCCTCCCCACCCTGCGCCTCCTCGCCCCTCCTCCTCCGGCTCCACTTCCCGACTTGACCTTGTGGTGCGCAGGCAGTGCGCTGGGATCCTCGCAGTTTCTGGAAGAGGAGCCTGCGCTCGCCAGGCGGGCGGGCGGGCTGTCGGGCGGCTCGCCGGCGGTGGCGGGGCCTTGGGTCGGTTCCCGGAGCCGAGGACCACACCCACCCAGCCCGCTGCGCCCGCCGCGCTCACCTTCTCTCTAGGAAGGAGCCGGGCTGGCCTCCTGGGTGGGGAGGGGCGGGGGGCACCCGCTGCCTCCTCGGGATGCCCCCAGCTGCAGCGGAGGCTTGGGGAGACCCGGGAGCCCGGCCCAGCACCCCACGACATTCTTGCCAACTTTTTTCTACCCCCTGCTGCTTGGCTGTGCCCCAAAAGGATCCAGTGGTTTTTCCAACTCACCTTTTGGTTTTTAGGCACGTGGGTGAGTTGTGAATCCTTTCCCTCTCCAAGACTGAAGGTGGTTTATTCTTCCTTTTCCCTTCCACCCCCCTTCCAGGGAAAGATAAATATTCAATTTACATAAGATGACATTTATGTGACAATTAAGAAGATTCCCCGACGGAATGTTGTGAACACATTTGCTTATAGGAGAAATAAATCTAATAACAAACAAACTCAAAACAACAGCGCAAATCCTCCGACTGGGCGGATTGTCTACACAACAAAGGGGGAGATGACAGGGTGCTGAAATAGCACTTTTTTGCAACAAGAAAGAAATATGAGCTCAAAGGGAGTCATTGTGAGCGGTGGTTCTCGTCCTTGGCCTTCATTCACAAAGTGTGAGAGGCTGGTCTCGCAAAAGCGGCTGGGCACGCCTGGATGTTAGACCTGGCGCAGGGAAGGATCTGCCCAAGCCCAGGTCGGTACCCTCAAACAGGTACTGCAGCCTGGGAGAGGGGACCCGAATGGTTCAGCGCCTGGGTTCTAATCCCGGCTTTGCGGCTCAGGAGCTGTGTGATGTGGGTCTGTGAATTCATCTCTCTGGACCCACCTCCTGGTAGAATAGGAAGGCTGCAAAATTCCGGAGGCCGCAAGCGCACCCACCTATGCGTAAGTACGCACAGGTAGACGCTGTACCCTAAAGCAGGGCCATATTCAAATACACTCTGGGCACATAAGTACTTTGCCTGTTGCCTTGTTTTGTTTTTGTTTTTTGGTGCAGGGATCGAAGCGAGGACCTTGCACATACTATGAAAGCGCTCTACCACTGAGCTATGGTTCACCTCCACCTTCCCCCATCCTCATGCTTACATTTTTTTTGGGGGGGGGAAGGGTGAAAGTCCAGCCTGAAAGCTCTCAACTGGAAACCTGCAGAACAATAATTTTTGCCTTATCCTCTATGAGGATATATACAAGAGCGCCCAGTGCCGGGACAAGGAAGCCCAGGAGAAAGACGGGAGGTGGGCTTCATGGTCAAGGGCAGACCAGCGGTCTCAGACAGATAGATGTCTAGAGTAGGAGTAGAGACACCAATTTTCTTCTTCTTTTTTTTTTTTTTTTTGTACTAAGGATTGAACCCAGGAGCATTCTACCTCCAAGCTACACCCCCAGCCCTCTTTTTATTTGGACACAGTCTCACTAAGTTGCAGAGGGCCTCGCTAAGTGGCTGAGGCTGGTCTCAAACCAGCCATCCTCCTGTCTCAGCCTCCCAGGTACTGGGATTACAGGTGTATGCCACCATGCCGGGCAAGGCACGGGTTTTCTGAGGTCAGTGGGAGGGTCCGCTCTGGTTGGGTGCAGTTGTGGGGTGGGGGTCGCATGCTCTGCAGGATAGGACCGGCCCCTCCTCCTAGCCACAGAGCTCCTGGGCTGGCATGGGAGAATGTCTTGGCAAGTAGTTATAGAATGACCTGCAGAGATGACCGAGGGGGGAGAGGGAGAAGCCTTTAAAGGGCCAGGTGTGGTGGCGCACGCTTGCAATCCCAGTACTTGGGCGGCTGAGACAGGAGGATGGCAGGTGCACAGCCAGCCTCAACTACTGAGCCAGGCCCTCCACAACTTAGTGAGACTCTTTCAAAATAAAGTATAAAAAATAAGACTAGGAGTGCAGCTCGGAGATAGAATACCCCTGGGTTCAATCCCTAGTAGTGCAAAATAAATAAATACATAAATACATAAATAAATAAATACAAGCTGGGCGTGGTGGCACACGCTTGTAATCCCAGCATTTGGGAGGCTGAGACCGGAGAATCCGGGTTCGCGGCCAACCTCAGCTACCTAGTGAGGCACTCCGCAACTTAGTAAGACCCGGTTTCAAAATAAAGAATAAAAAATAGGACTGGGGGTGTAGCTCGGAAGTAGAATGCCCCTGAGTTCAATTCCCAGTACCGCAAAAATAAATAAATAAATAATAAAGGGCCCCTGCTCTGTGCGGGCCACCCCATCCTATCCTCGCATCCTGCCTGTGCAGAAAGACTTAGGGACTTGCATACAGTCACACAGCTGACAGGTGGTGGCAGAAGAGGCACCTGGGTCCAGCTGACCTTGAGACCTAAGTGGTTTCCATTTTCCCACTCTGCCAGAAATAAAGAGCGGACTCTTACTGATTCGATTGGGACGGGGGAGGGGCAGCAGCTGTCTTTGCAAGGCAGTCTTCCGAGTGGGCCTCGGCCTCTGAGGTGCCTCCCTGACACTGCGAGGCCAGCCCCACCGTGTCCTGGGACAGCCCTTCCCTTCAGAAGCCTCAGCACACGGGAGCTCTCTGCTACCTTTTAAAAGTTCATCTACAGCCGGGCGTGGTGGCCCACGCTTGTAATCCCAGCATTCGGGAGGCTGAAACTGGAGGATCCGGGTTCTCGGCCAGCCTCAGCTACCTAGTGAGGCACTCCGCAACTTAGTAAAACCCTGTTTCAAAATAAAGAATAAAAAATAGGGCTGGGGGTGTAGCTCGGAGGTAGAATGCCCCTGAGTTCAATCCCCAGTACCGCAAAAAAAAAAAAAAAAAAGTTAATCTACTTATTTATTTCTTATTTATTTATTTATTTTTGTGTGTGTATGTGTTACTAGGGATTGAACCCAGGGGTATTCTACCCTCTGAGCTACACCCCCAGCCCTGTTTTATTTTTATTTGGAAACAGGGTCTCACAAAGTTGATGTGAGCCTCACTGAGTTGCTGAGGCTGTCCTCAAACCTGTGATCCTCCTGTCTCAGCCTCCCAAGTACGGGATTACAGATGTGTGCCACCATGTCTGGTCTACTTTTTGTTATTATTATTATTATTATTAGTAGTAGTAGTAGTAGTAGTATTTGTGTGTGGGGGGGTACTGGGTATTGAACCCAGGGGCATTCTCCCTCTGAGCTACATCCCCAGCCCTATTTTTATTTATTTATTTATTTATTTATTTTTGCGGTACTAGAGATTGAACTCAGGGGCATTCTACCTCCGAGCTATACCCCCAGACCTATTTTTTATTCTTTATTTTGAAACAGGGTCTCACTAAGTTGCAGAGGGCCTCACTAAGTAGCTGAGGCTGGCCTCGAACCCAGATCCTCCGGTCTCAGCCTCCCAAATGCTAGGATTACAAGTGTGCGCCACCATGCCCAGCCCTATTTTATTTTTATTTGTATTGTGTGTGTGTGTGTGTGTGTGTGTGTGTGTGTGTGTGTGTGTGTGATACTGGAGA
>PVLC010044234.1:0-11611 GCA_004027655.1 Graphiurus murinus
TAAGTGAAAGAATGGAAGGAGAATAGTATTTTAGAAATTAGGGAGATAGAATGAGATGTGAGCCAAGACACATGAAATTTTAGAATTTGAGACTAAAGATGGTGAGTCTAGAAAATCAGTATCCCAGCCAACAGGGAGCAGGACTTTAGGAATTTTATGTAGCTTAACAATAGAAGCCAGGCCCAGCATTACTATAGGTATTGGCATTGCTATGTTTCTGCCATTGATGCTTAATCCCTCGACTCTAACCTTTCAACCTCCTCTGCCTAAGGAAAATACAAGGGTTGCTATGAAATCATTAGGCTCTGCTACCAAGAGCCTAAGTAGAACCAGCTGGTAGCAGAGGGAGAGGAAGTAATGAATTTGTAAGATTTAAGAGGAAGGGCATATAAATTTTGAAGGATAAGGTATACATGGTCAAAGAACAGAATAAAGTCCCCTTTTGAGGTCAGTTAGAAGCACTCTGAGACCCAAGTGTGTGTGTGTGTGTGTGTGTGTGTGTGTGTGTGTGTGTGTGTGTGTGTATGTGTGTGTATGATGAGCCTGAGCTTGATAATCTTGGGAATGAGGTAAATTGGAAGCATAGCGGCTCATGGAGGCTCACATCTCACTTTTATGCTTGTCTGATTTAGACATACTAACTGGTTTCAGTGTGGCTTTAAGCCTTACTGGACCAGATAGATGGCAAAGGAAATCAGGGAAAAAGAACCTTTCAATTGTCTACCCCATAGCTTGATCACCTGAGTTTCAGGGTGAAAATGTGTTCCAAGATGTCATTAACCTTGTACATTTGGGATATTAAGATAGTCAGATTGATTATTCCCAGTTCATAGGTGGTTGAAGTAAAATATGCATTTCACTTCCAGATTGTAGGAAACTTGGAAGCTGAAGTAGGATTAGATTACAATATTTTTGAATCCCAGCCTAGATCTCTTCAACTTGATAAACAAAATGACAACAAAAGAACACTTTAAACTGTATTCTTATAAATGTAAATAAATGCAACATACTCAGAACAAGATAATGACATTCAAATATATAAGGGTGAAACAAAATGCATGCAGGAGCCAAATATCCCACAGAACATGTTCACAAACAGCAAAGGCCCTAGAAACATTGAGAGTGGATTTATTTTACCAGAAATCCATCTATTATCTTTCTTTTTGTGCCTCTAACCATTTCATAAATCTATTGAAATAAATAAAAAGAGAGGGAAAAATCCCATTACCAATGCCTGTCATGAATCTTGCCAAATACATCATCCAATATTGGATGTCACGTTACAGTCCAAACTAACAAGTAGAAACATGTTTCAAAAACAGTTTGAGAGTGAGCAATCAATTTTAACTCGTTGGATCCTAATGTGTTTTTTTTTGTTGTTTTTTGTTTTTTTTTTTTGCGAATGATTATAAATAGAGCAACTTATCCGCAGGAAATTTTTCTCTAAGCTATGGATAAGAAATAGTGTCTAGATAACAAGCTCTTCTTATTCTTGCATAAATAACAATGTGAATCCATACTGCCAGAGACAACATCCTTTGTTGGGCTTTAGAGTCCCTTCCTAGATTTCACCATTTCTGAGGCCATTTTTATGTTAAGAATGATGAAGAAATGTCTGAGGAGAAATGAAGTTTCCAAATGGGAAAGGACAGAAGTGAAGGATCACAAGAGTTCATTTAATTATGACACCTATTAAGAGACTAAGAATATACTGTATAAATTATAAAGCAAGACTTTCAAGCAACATTTTTTTCAATTTCCTATTTTCTGGGGTAGAAAGTACCTTGTGTGACCTCTGAGCTTCCTAATGATGTAGAGGATGATAATGATGTCCTTCTTCCTTCCTCTCTCTAGCATACATGATATTATCATAACAATTTAAATACAGAAAACAAATTAAAGTTAAAAATTCTAATTAAGCACATGTACTGTGTGTATATGTGTCTGTGTGTTCTTTGACTTTGCCCATACTGATCCTCTCAATCATCCAACAAGTATTTGTTGACCAATGATTCTCTGCCTGCCATTGTTATGAATGTTAGGACACTGCAGTGAGCAACAGATAAAAAGGTTTAGGTCTGTTCTTGAGTATCCTATATTCCAGCATAATTTTAGTAAAAAATCAAAAACAAAATAGACAAGGAAAACATCAGACATTGATAAGTTGTATGTTGAGAATTAAAATATGGAATAATTTATGAATACTTATAGCATAAATTTAACTGGGAATTCAGCCTTTTCTGTAACATTGGGCAATAAGCTTTTATACCCACTGCTACAACATTTCTACCTTACAACCAACAAGTATTAATTCATTTATTTGTCTATAGTTAGTATGTCAGGTATTATTTTAGGGACTGAGGATATAGGTAAACAGAAAAGTATTTCATGGGACTTTCTTGTACTATAGTTTCAAAAATAAAGGATGACAGCCAAGTGTGGTGTCACCACCTGGGAGTCTAAGACAGGAGTTTTGCAGGTTTGAAGCCAGTCTCAGCAACTTAGCAATGCCCTCAACAGCTTAGGGAGATGCTGACTTAAAAGAAAAAATAAAAAAGAGCTGGGGGTGTAGTTCAGAGATAGAATGCTCCTGTGTTCAACCCCCAGTACCAAATAAATAAATTTGTTAGCTTTAGTTACATTTCTTGATAATTAGAGTGGCTGAGTATATCTCCTTAGATGTTTTCAGCCACTTGTGTTTCATGTTTTATGATCCACCTGTTTGTTCATTTTCTACACTGCTTTCATCTTTCTGTTTTGATTTATAAACATTTTTTCCATATACTTTACATAAAGTTTTGTATTTTTTTTCAATTATATGAGTGCAAATATGTTTTCCTAGAGAACATCTGGGAGAAAATCAGATTTTTTAAAACTTTCTTTAAGATATGTTTTTATGAAGACATGTCTCTTAATTCTATTTTAATTTTCAATTTTTTAATGATTAGTCTTTTGTATCTCTTCATTAGGCCCTTCCCTACTACAGAACCAGGAAGAAGCATCTTTATTTTATTCCATGTTTTAATGAGTTTATTTGAACATAAACATCTTAAATTATATGCAGTTTGTTTTTGTGTAATTTGCACATTAGGGATGCATTTAAGTACAACTTAGTGTCCGTTTGCTCAACAGTGCTTTCTTTTCACAATAACTTACCATGCCACTTTTGACATACATCTAAATTCTGTTTATTTGTGGATCTTTTTTATGCTCTCCTTTCTGAATACTACTTTCTCATTTCTGTATTTGGACACAGAGTTCACAGGTATCTATTATGTTATTAACCAATTTATTAAGAGAAATATGTTAAATTATAGAGTCTTCTATCAATTAATGATGAAAGTGTGTCATGAATTAAAGATTATGATTAATCCTAATCTGTGATCCAGGGTCCATCAAAGAGCTGAAATACACTTGAAAAATTCTACAAAGAGCAGGATTATATTCATTCCGTTTCTCTCTTTATTTCCTAAGGACACATTCCCAGCAGTGAAATGACTGAGCCAGTGGGGATAAAAGACTTCTAAAGATTTCAGATGTACAACTTAAATTCTTTCCAAAGGGACACACACATTTACTCTTTGTGGCAAAGGGCTTGGAGTTAAATTCAGAGATTTTCACTGGAGCATCCAGGGTCCTCGCTCAGCTTGCTCCAGCTACCAGCTTTTCCACATCCGAGCCCCCAGCCCCCAATACTGTTATTTGAATTATACCACTAAGAGACACCATGTTTCCTTTTCAGGCTCTGTCAATACCTGCTAAAGCAGCACCTGCAGATCAGCTACTTGTCAGCCAATTAAAAGTTTCAAGTAAACCATTTCTGCACCTCAGACTCAGCTCTCATTTTTCAGTTTTCTTAGTGATGCACGTATTTCTGGCCAGCTTGCCCTTTCCCCACATAGACTCAACAGTTGCTCTGTCAGCTTCACTGGTTGTGTCTTTGCTCAGCTCTCACTGTTCTCTGTATGATCTCTCAAGACCACTTCATTTAAAAAGCAGCCCCCCCCCCTCAGATCTCTGCACTGCTTTGTCATTTCCATACCACTTATCACTATTTGTTGTCTCTCCTCCAGGAGAACCTGGAGCTTGGATCTGTTGTGCTCACAGATGTATTCCCAGCATCTACAATGATGCTTTGAACATGGCAGATGCTCTCTAAACATTTGGGAGTATGATTATGAATAAAGCACACAGTAGTTGTTCAGTGTATGTGTTGGATGAATGCATGAGGCTGGGAGGGGTTCAAGGGACTTGTGGTTATTCTCAACATTTTTTGGCATCTCCCCAACTGGAGGTCGAGGAGTAGTTGAAGCCTTGGATAGTCACACCGGAATTGCTGGCTGGAAGACAATGTTATTTTCAGAGTGCAACTTTTTTTTTTTTTAAAGCTATGATTTAACTTTGCTTTGATGCACTGAATTTTTAATCTATGTGACTTCAGGGAAATCTGAAATTGAAAATGTATGTCTCTGTGCAGAAACACTAGCTCTGTAGTTTATGTTTAATGGCAACTTGTTACTGATTTGCTTTCTTTTTCTGTTCTTGTCACAAGCTCAGATCACAGGATTATTGTGAGGATTACTTTAATATTACTTTAGAACCCCTGGACAAATGAAAGTTATAATATAGTAACAAATCATCAACCCTTATTTTTAACATTACAGGGATTCTCATATCAATATATAGTCATCATGGAGCAACTCAAAACCAAAATATCAACATTAAATGAAAAACACAACTTTTTTGCCCTATCGTTAATATTATAGATGCTGCAATAAAATGTGTGAGTGTGTTGTTTCCAGAACACAGGAGGAAGCCTTATAATACTCACTCTGAAGGGTAGCCCGGGGTGTTGATGCCCTCACATCTTTGAGGACCACTGAAGATGTAGCTGGGTATCCTATTTTGAAAGCAAAATTGTTATAGGTATTTACATACATGCATTTATGCTACTTGATTTAATAAGATGGTGGACTATTAGAGTTGGAAAAATATTAGCAGATACACAGTATAAAAGCCTCACTTCACTTTATAAATGATAAAATTGAATCCAAAAACTATATCACTTCATTTTATAAATGATAAAACTGAATCCCAAAACTCTATGCTTGTGGTTACACAACCACTGTTCAATATCATTTCATCACAATTAATCCAATTCTCCTACTTACAAATGGATTACACTCACACTTAAAAATATATATATTGGAGCCGGGCGTGGTGGCGCACGCTTGTAATCCCAGCATTCGGGAGGCTGAGACCGGAGGATCCGGGTTGGCGGCCAGCCTCAGCTACCTAGTGAGGCACTCCACAACTTAGTGAGACTCGGTTTCAAAATAAAGAATAAAAAATAGGGCTGGGGGTATAGCTCGGAGATAGAATGCCTCTGAGTTCAGTCCCCAGTACCGCAAAAAAAAAAAAAAAATATATATATATATATATATACATATATATATATACACATATATATATATATATTGTTTCAGTACCTACTGTGTGCGCCAGGCTCTATTCTACATGCTGGGGATATGGCAACAAACAATGAAGCTAAGGGTCCTCTCTTCATGGAACTTACTTTAAAGTGAATTTTTGTATCAATATGTAATATGGTTTCATATTTACTCCAAATTTAATTTGCAATGTCACTTCTGTCTTTTTAATCCACCATTTTTTATTCTCTTCCTTCTTATCTCCCACCAGACATAAAAGACTGCTTCAGATTCACTTGAAAATATCTCTGGAGATGGAGCAAGGTAGGTTAAAGAAGAAGAAAAATTACCAACCACACTCTATTGAAAGCGTGCTTATGTCTCCTTCGAAGACAAATTTTTAATATATTTTGTGTGTATTTCTTCCTTGTTTCAAAACACATTCAATGCAGCTTATATAAATAAGCAATATAAAAAGATGAAAAACTATGAATAAAAAGGGAAAATAAAGAGAAATATTGTTAGAAAAAAATATGTTGAGTTCTGTTGAAACCTGAGTGGGGATAGTACACAGAACACAGTTCTTTTTTTTTTTTTTTAACATGTACTTTTCTTTTTTTAAATTAATTAATTAATTTTTAATTGGTGCATTGTAATCATACATCTTTGTTAGGTACAAGCTGGTGAAATAAAGGCATAATGCACACATTTCTCATTTAACCCTTTCCCAATTCCCACCCCACTCCCTCCTCCTCCCTCCTTCTCAAGTTCAGTTTAGTGATTGACAATGCTTGATGTTTTACACTCCTAGTAGATATAGCTTCAGATTTGGTCTCAACTTTGTAGTAGCAAATGCTAAAAAATAAAGAATATATGTGATATGACTGATAATCATCACAAGATAAAAAGAAGCTAATTTTCAGAAGATAGTTATTTTTATTATAATTTAAAAGAAATCCTTTCCCAGGTCCTTATAGAAAGAAGGCTGTATAATGGGTACAACATCCTTAGCAATACCTTTACAGTATGATCATCCCTATGCTCATTCATTCTCAAGCTTTTGTTAGTAGTGATTAGAGTCTTCTCAAGTACCTCAATTTTGGGAAAGTGCGTGCTTTAAGTATAGAGAACATGGAAATGACTCATCTGAAAATAATATCATGTAGTAAATAAACAAATTGACATTGTTATTTATGCATCTACAAGCAATTCACATCCAGAGACGATCACAATAATCATTTCTGCAATGCAGGCCACCAATGAACTCCAAAGAGATACTTTTATAATATTTAAAACATTTTTTAAAAATAATAATCTGTTCACCATGGCTCATGAGGATAGTCAAATAAAGGGAGATGTGATGGGGGTACCTCAAAAGATGCATGAGAATTTTAATGGGAAGCCCACATTAAGATACGAAGAAAAAAAATGTAAAGGCAACTTAGTGGTTGCTAATTGTGTACTAGAGTTGGGAAAGTGAAAAAGCAAGAGAAACTTCACCTCTGACCTCAGAAAGTTTACAGTTTAGAGAGAATAAATGTCAATGTAGCAAGCCACTAGCTGATCACATAGTCCACTTCTTGCCAACACAGAGAAACTATTGCCTCTAGCCTCCCATGCAGTTGGATGCTGCCAACTGCTGAGTTCTAATCAATGGAACATCAGTGGACTGATGGCTGTCCCAAGACCAACTGTGAGGGCTGTTTCAAGACCTGGTCAAAATAATACACAAGGAAAGGTCCTTCTTTACCTTATTTAATCTTTCTTGATCTTTCCTCATATATTATGTAGATATTATTAATGTGACTGAGAAGTTATAACTTAAGGATGGACAGAGCAGCCTGGGTTCTTGAATGACTGCGTGGAGCAGAGCACTCAGTCGCTGGCTTGGTCCCTCATTGGCTCTTTCCTTGAGGATAAATACCCTTATACTAAAGGTAAATGAGCAAAGAATACTTTTACTAAACTTTGTTTCCTTTTCCCTGCAAACAGTAGAAACATAATTAGAGTAAAGTTGATAAGAACCATAGTAGGGAAATTCTGTGCATTGTGGGACTGCACACAACAGAACATAACCAAGGTGTGGTGCTCAGGGAGGTCTTTGTGGAGGAAGTGGCATATCAGCTATCAATTGATGGATGATAGAACTAGACAAGCTGGGGGTGAGGGGAAGGCAGAGGGCAGAGGAGAGCAAGCAAGAAGCAAGCAAGCAGTGGGAACAGAAGAAGTAGAAGAGAACTGATGTCATTCAGGATGTTTGGATACTCTGTAGAAAGTAAAAGGAAAAGCGAGGACGAGAAATAAGGAGCTATATTCTTCATTCCCATGGAGGAAATGGTGATCAGCTGCTCCTTATGAGACACTGTAATTCAAGGGTAATTCAATGGTGACCTGGACCTCACTGAAGGCCATGGGGATGAAAAAAGGGTGGGTGTAAGAGCTACTTAAATTGTGGACTCCACAGGGTTTGGTGAATGATTGGGTTTGGGAAATAAGGTGAAAAGTGAAGTCAAAATGATTCACAGTTTCCTGGTTTGGGCAGCATTTCAGATCATGGTATCATTAAGTGAGAAAATAAGCAGAAGAGAAGCCATTTGGGAAGTTGCTAGAGGGCACACATGCTGAACTCCATTTTAGACAGATTGATTTTGAGTGCATATGAGACACTCAGTTCCAGCAGAAGGCTGACCATGTGACTTGGGACCTTAGGAGTGAAATTGGGCTCCAAATCCATATTGGTGAGACATCAGCATGTAGACAACAATGGAAGTATTTGGAAGCACTAGGGAGGGTGGGTCCAGGGAGAGGAGATGTGGGTCTAAGATGGAACAATAGGAACACTTCCATAGAAGTGACTGGCAGAAGAGAAAGAGGCTCAAAAGGGGAAGCCAGGGAGGCAGGAGGAAAGCCAGGCACGTATGGATTTATAGAAGCCAAGGTGACTAAGGGTTTCCAGATGCAGGACAAGCCAGTCCAGTTCAACAAATACTTGTCAGTGAATACCGAGTGCTAGATGCTGGGTTAGTGGAGTCAAACACTGCCAAACGGACAGATTTTCATGCAGCTCTTGACTGCTGGGCAGCCATTGCCTTAGACCCATCAACCTGTACACAACCTAGGCGAGAGATTTACAAACCACTTGAAGATTTGCAAAAGCAAGGTAGCTCAGCCATTCAAAGCACAGATTTTATTCAGACTCTTTGGTTTGAATCCTGGTTTAATTAGTTGAATATTAATTACAAGTATGATTTTGGGAACATTAATAATCTTTCCCTTATCCCAAATTCCTCACTTGTAAAATAATGGTACTTTTCTAGTAAGGTGATGGTGATGATAAGAAGAGCCAGGCATAGAAAGTACTAAAGGTGTATCTTAGACATCTGGTTCATGTGATGATAATACACATCTACCCTGAATCAGTTCACAATTTTCTCATTATTCCTGTCTTTGTACAAGGAGATTGATCAAAGGTAGCCAACGTTTCCTTTCTCAGGCTTCCCAGAGTCAAGAACCTGCCATGTGTTTTAATTCTGGCAGAAATCACTGGAATCTTGGGGAAGTTCAACTTGACTGGGAATTCTATTTGTAATAATATGACTGATCCAAAGTTCTCTTCTGGAGGGCAGGGAATAATGTGTCCTAAAACCTTGCTGGAGGTTTGCTGTGGGGAGGAGGAGGAATCCATTAATTGGATGATTTCATCTAGTAGGTTGTTTGGGCACTATGCTGGGGAGAAGCACAGCTCAAGTACATGCACAGTCTTGTGTTACTGTGTCGGCACCATTTAGACAACTGTGCCCCTCTACCTTGCCTCTCACAGACAAGACTGTGCAGTTTGCTGCAGACTGAGAACATACCAGTTGCCGGAGCAAAAGCATTGTTGATATCCAATGTCTACTACCTGGGAACACCAGGTTATTTCAGTATTATTGGTCTTCTGCTGAATTTTGATTTTGGTCTTGGTTTGAGGAGGATCTGTACCAATTTGCATAGGTTACTGAAGGAAGGAGGCCTTTACTGTGAGACCCCATTCTTCATATAGAAGTCAAAGTCGAAACCATTAAGGAAATACTATTTAGTTCCTAGATTAATTAAATCCAATCCCCTTCCCGTCACTTCACACCATGGCTCAAAGTTAAGGTCCCTTCACAATACATGACTCTAACCATCTACACCTGGTCATCTCTTGCTACTTCCTGCATATACTCTTTTATTTGTTCAACAATATTTGGGAGCCTGTATCTTCCAGGCATTGTGCTTGGCACTGGGAATATTGCTCCCCTGCAGTTTAAGTTCATGGAGGAGATAGATATTCACCAGAGGATCAAATCAATGAATCCAAATATGAGAGTGTGTGAATCTTTGAGGAATGCAGTGGGGGAAAAGGGTCAGGGAAGGGGAGGTGTGAACTTTCAGGCAAAGGGCAGATCAAGTGCAAAGGCCCTGTGTGGTCTCACACACCATGCCTTATTACTAGTCATGTCTGGCACCCACCCATCCCAGGGCTGGAGCTTTACCAGCCGCAGGAGCGATTTCTCTGTGTATTGATCTGACCTGGGTATAAGGCTGTGCCTGTATATACAGCACCAGCAGCAGGGATCACAGTGGCTCCCTGGTGGTGGCAGCACTGCTTCCCCCTCCCCTGCCTTGGGGCTTTTTGTTTGGTTGGCTTTTAAAATAATCCCTTCCTAGAATCTGCCTGGAGATTCTGTAACTGTAGGAGATCATATCTGACTGTCTTCTGATATTAAGTAGAGCATTTTAAAAGAATTGTACCTGCCTTCTTCTTAGCTAAGATTCATATCAGTCCTATTTCTCAGCATGCAGTAAGACAGCTTGCTTTGCATCCAGTCTGTTTTGAAGCTGTTTATGCTAAACAACCCAGTGAAACTTCTTCAATATTCAATAGCTGATTCCACATTATTATATACTAGGCAAAAAATACACTAAACCTTGTAATAGAGACTTACTTGCTTCATTTTTCTGGCTGTTTGTTCTTCTTCAATGTGAATGTTTATTGTTCTTAAATCACATAAGTATCCAGACATATATCATAAAGACCCTTGTTTCCATAAAAGAAGGGGTTTAGAAATAAATACTACTTCACAGGAAATGTCTCATTTATACCAGTTCAGAAACTGCCATGAGGTTATATGAGGTTTGAAAACTTCCTAATCCATTTATATCTTAACTCTTTAAAAAATTAGATTACTAAAGTTAAAAATCACCCCTTTACATCATCACGAGAAGTTCAATTAAGTTAAATTACGTTTGAGTTGAATGGAGAAGGCAGAAACATATTGTAGAAGAGCTTATTCTGTTTGGTGTCACAGGACGTTTTGAGCAGAGTGGAGATTTTCAAGCCACACACACACCATCTTCCCAGGGACTGGCCTCCTGACTGTAACAGAAGGGAGGGCAGGGAAATGCTGAAGGTGCCACTGTTGGCTAACTTTAGGGATATTTGGAAATATTTTCCAAACAACTTAGATTTTAAGGATAATTTAATATAAATCTATTTTTGTGCCAAATAAAAGTGATAGTTGAGAGCTGTTATGAGGGTTAAGTGGAAGATAAAGGATAAATTGCTAAGTTAAAAAAGTGTTTTTGAGCTGGGTGTGGTGGTGCATGTCTGTAAACCCAGTACTTGGAAGACTGAGATAGGAAGATCACAGGTTCTAGGCCAGCCTCAGCAACTTAATGAGACTCTATTTCAAAATTAAAAATAAGAAGGGCTGAGGTGTAGTTCCGAGGTAGAATGCCCAGTACCAAAATAATTTTTTTTCCTTTGGTCATTTTTCTTCTTTCAAGCTATTAAGACATACTAATAATAAAAGTTTTTATTTAATTTGAGATGAATTTTTTTTCCAGACTCTTCTTTGGATCCTGGCATTCCTTCTCAGACTATGTCCAGTGGGTCTTGGTCTCATGATTGTTCATTATGCACTTTCACATTTGATACTCATAATAACTATATGAACTAGATAATATTACTTCTGTTTTTTAAAATTAGGAAACAGTATTATTAGCAGGAGGAAATGGTTTATTCCAGGTAACAGACCTAGTAGGAGGCAGACAAGAACTAAATCTAAAGACTATATTCATTCCATTCTGGTAGCCTGATAAACTGGAGTTAGACTTTCCACAGCACCCATGGCTTAGCCAAGAAGAACTCTCTCGTG
>PVLC010044235.1:0-12305 GCA_004027655.1 Graphiurus murinus
ATACATTCTAAACAGTGACAAAACATACACATACATACTTATCATCACTTAATACTTACCATCACCACATGGGAAGCATTATGATACTCTTTATTCTATTTACTTCCTAATTTTAAAATGTTGGTACTGACATACTAAATTGATCTGAAAAATAATACTCTGAATATCACTTCTATACACTAGAGGGAAAAATAGCAACACTTGAGTTTTAGATTTAGCTACTGACTAGTTATGTGTGTCAGGCATAACTCATAAAATGCAAAAGTTTGACTCCATGTTAATTTTCCTCGGCTCACCACCATTCTAAAATAATAGAAAATAAATGTCAGGGGGAAAAAGAAAATAAGCACTAAAAGTATGGGCAAAGATTTAAAATTACAGTGTTACTTTGTTAATAGCAAAAAAAAAAGGAAATAAGCTACAGGTCCAAATACAGGGGATTAAGGAGATTAGCTAAGTACGTGCAGGCATTAAAAATTATGTTGTAGAAAATCATTTAACTACATGAAAAAAACACTCACATAATTGGTCATCAAATTGCTAATAGAGCATGGCCCCAATTTTGAAAAGGTATGTAATATTATACAATATATAATAAGTATATATGTAAAGGATATATACAAAATGTTAGGACTGGTTATCTCTGGAAAATGAGGTTATGGGTGGTTTGGGATGCCTTCATTATTCTTTTCCTTATTTTACAAATTTTCTCCAATACTCAAACATTACTTTTACAATCTGAAAGAAAAACAATGAGCAATATTGAAGAGGAAAATTTAATATAAAACTGAAAAATATAAAAGCTACAAGGTAGGCATATAAGACACACCCTATTCAATGGGTTGTTAAATAGCCAGAGACCACAACAGACCTAACCAGTTGAAATAGTGGTGGCCAGAAAAATGGAATGAAGAATAAAGCTCATAAGGACAAGCAAGCTACAAAAACACAGCATGTTCTTCTGCTTTATATTCTATAAAAGAATAAAACCAAAGGAATAAAATGAAGTAAAAAAAAATAAGCATGCAGATAAGAAAAGCATTATCTCAGATGTCTGAAAGATGAAGAATATAACTGTGAAAGTCAGAAATTGGTAGCAAATGGAAATGTTGGAAATCAAGTTATTGAAGATTAAAATACAGAGATGAATGAAGAGGAACAACACAACTTTAAAATACATTAATGCAAAGACTCTAAGGAGCTCTAACCTGTTCTATTTGCAACATACAGATACTTCAGGAATATTCAAGTACAATATGAATCACTTCCTGCACTTTATTTATTACACACACCAAGACTTAAAAATTATCTTGCCTCAAGTTTCAGTACAATCCTAGTCAAACTTATAAGCAAAAAAAACAAAAACAAAAACAAAAAAAAACAGCTCTTGAGAATATCATGTTCAATGACTCATTTCTATTTAATAAATACTACAAGCAGGGTGGAAGAGAGGTCATTACCTCTTGGGTGTTTTTCTTACTTTCCGCCTCCTCTGCAGCCAGGCTTTCACTTCAGGGGTAGATTCTGGAGTAGGCTTTGTGTGATCAATGGTATATATATCTTTTCCTTGTTTCCAAAGCTGGTATCTATCTGGTTGAAATTTCCTCACAAAAATATCCATTGAAATTTTCACCATGTCCTTCCTACAAGTGCACTAAAACACAATGGAATAATTTCAATGAAACTTACAATGAAACATTTTGCTTCAAGTCACATGCAGGCAGCCCTTGAATGTTCAATATGTGAATATTTAGTCATAACATAATCTAGGACAATGTTTCAAATTTCCAATCATTCAGTGAGAAATAAAACAAATTTCTTCACAAGAGAGGTTAAGAATTGACTGAGACTGAAGGATCCGGGTTCATGGCCAGCCTCAGCTACTTAGTGAGGCCCTCTGCAACTTAGTGAGACCGTGTTTCAAAACAAAGAATAAAAAGTAGGGCTTCGGGTATAGCTCAGAGGTAGAATGCCTCTGAGTTCAATCTCTAGTACCGCAAAAGAGAAAGAGAGAGAGAAAGAGAGAGAGAGACACGTTAAGAACTTATATACTCACATTTATAAAGAGGTAAATAAGACAAAAATACTTACTTTGTATACTTCACAAGGAACTGGGTACAGTTCCTCTTCCCTAAGGAAGGAGCACACATTTGAAAGCTTGTCTAACACAGGATTGCCCTCACAAGGATGCAGCAATGAATTGACTGCTGAACAGTCTGTAAATCTGAAAACCTGGTGGAAGGGTTGGGATGTGACTAAAGGCTTGGTCCCCAAAGTGGTGGTGTTAGAAGGTGGTAGAAACTTTGGGAGGTGAAACCTGGTGGGAGGTTCTCATTGCATTGAAGGAATGAGATATTTCCTGGTTGATCCCTTTTCCAATTTTCTTGGAAGTTCTGGTGGAAGGTTTGTTATGAAAGGAGCAAAGAAGGCTCCACCTATTGTTTCTCTCTTCTAGTACTGGAAGTGTGCCCATTTGGTCCTGCACGCACTCCTGCCATGATATGTCACCATCTACCGCCCTCATCAGAGGCTAAATAAATAGGTCCTGCCTGATCATAGACTTTGAACATCCCAAACTTTCTCTTTAGAATTGAGCTGCCTTGGGTATTTCATTGTAGTACTGCAAAGCTGACTAATACTCCTGGGCCGTCAACAAATAAAAGAACCCAATGAATGTGTGACTGAAATAATTTAACCAGTGAGTAGAGCCAAAGTATTTTACATTTATAATTATATTTATATTTGTACACAAATAAACTTTCACAAGGTAACCAAAAACTAGGATCAAGTAAACAGTCTCTTCTATATTACATCACATATAACATCAAACACCTCTACAAACAACATAAATATCCAGTAGATGGCAAAGATAAGGCAAGAAGCTTAAAGAAAAGGTTATTTTTAATTCATTATGACCTTGAGAATCGTGAGTGATCAGTCATATCTAGTAAAAGAAGTTTCTTATAAGAACTTCACCAGGGTTTAATCGAGGCCAGCACTCTATGCATGAAAATTGGTATCATTTAATAGTAGAACATAAGTAGTCTCAAAGATTCAGCTGCTCTAACTTGACAATCCTAAACATAGTTGTTATCAAACTAGTTGAGTAAGCATTACCCCTGTCACAATTACGAATCTCATTATCTCAATCATCTGTGCAGGACCCTCCTCTCTGGTAGCTTAGATGTCCATGAATTGCAGAAGACTGACAAGAATTTTGAGAATTATATAACAGAAATGCTGCCACTCTGGAACGGAAGTAATAGAGACAGGACAAAGGGACTCCAAGCACAGAGCTACAGATGCAGAGGACTGAGTCAACAGGTCATCATCAGGCTGTTTCAGATCCCTAAGGAAGTACTGTACTCGGAATGTAGAAAGATGTCATACACTGTAAGATTCTTAAAGTAAGAATTAAAACCATCAGAAAAGCAACTCATGTTAAAATTTTCCAAAATAATATAAACCCACCAATAATTACAATCTAATTAATGTAACATAAGGTTATTCCTTCAATGAGATTATTAAGAGTTTGAAGATGAAAAGAAGTCATATCAATTTGCTGAAGAACTACAAATCCAGTGATGCAACAGAGCAAAGTGCTTCAAAAAGACTGGACACAAACCCCAGTTTCAACACTGACCAATAAGTCAATTCAATTCAATTAACAAAAATGCTTTGGTAAACTCAAAGAGTTACTTAGACACATCAAATAAAAACAGTTTTAGAAAATAGATGCACATGCAGGTTAAAGTCAGCATACACTGAGAGGACATTATAATACTATAATTTGTCAAGGTGGCTTAGCTAATGAAATACCACATTTTCTGGGAATTCCAGAATAGATATCCGAGAGAACGTATCCTAAAGTCTAGGTTTTAGTTTTCATACACTTGAAGAATAATGTTTTAGTAAAAAAGTATGACACCAAAATTGAATTTCTTACTCTAATTCTAATGAATCACTACTATGAATTATTTCAGATACTTTGAAATATCTGACCTTCCCTTATACTTTGTTTAAACCATAAAGGTATATATGGTATATGTCTTATGGAGAATTGTATTTTAGGTGCTTGGAAGAGAAGAGACTCTTCAAAATATTTGTTATATATGTAATGTTTTTTTTAAAAATACATGAGGAAACAGGTGCTCAGAGAATTTAAATTAAATTACAAAGTCACATACCTAATAAGTAAAATAATCTTTGGAGATTCAAATCTAGAACTCTAATACTCTTACGCATTCTACTGCAAAAATTCCAAACATTTTCAATACGTTTTAAATGTTTTTTTTTAATTTTAATTTAAATGTGGGCCATATTTTTCCATATTAAACTTCCTTATCTATGACCCATAACCAAACTTAAATTAGAATTGAGAAGTAATTTTTGTGGCTCATTATTTTTGCTTTCTGTGCACACTATTGTAACTGTTGACAGAATTTAGTGAGTCTAGCTAACAATTTCCCAAAATAAGTTTCCTCCTCTGCTCGTACTTCTAATAGGTTCATATTAATTTCTTATTTTCAGTCTTCACAGTGCCAGGATATGTCTCCCTTATAAAGTAAAGCAATTATAAAGCAATTTAAGGTATGAGACTAGAAACTCAGTCTTTCTGACCCATGAGAGTACTATCCAAACAGAGAGGAAAACTATGTAAAAAGAGGGGAATGAATTCAAATAGTTGGATCCAGAGGTCTCCAAAGTATTCCATAAAAAATACTTCTGAATTTCTGCTTTTCAACACTTACCTGAATATCTGATAGAGAGGTTGAAGAAGTTCAGAGTTATTAAACAATCCACTTCTACTATACCATGTAAACCAGCACAAAACTAAACTCTTTAGTACTCAGAGGCAGATGAAGTTATTTTGTTCTGAATTCATGCACTCCACCCCAAAGCTGAAGTGGATGATAAATTTGGTCAAGATCAAATAAAAACAAAGCTCTATACACTTGAAGGGACCTGAATTTCTATGCACATCAGAATTTTTATAAGATCACATATGAGAGCAGACAGAAATGGCATGGAAGTATACAACATATAATCCTCCTTCTAATAAAAGTTTTTATTAAGATGCTCAGATATATTAACTTCCATAGTGTGAAGTCATTCTGATATATCTCTCCTCCCCACTCCACCCCCACCAGTACTATCAGTGCTGGTGATTGAACCCAGGGATTTCAGTATGCTAGAAAAGTGATCTACCGCTGAGCTATATCCCCAGTCCCAGCTACTTCTTTTTAAATGACTAAGTGAATGCAATTAGAAGTTCATCCTACATCCAGAGTGAACGTTAGGAAGTAATTCACTTGAATTGTTGTAATTCATGAATGAGGAAATGAGGCACAAAACACTAAATAACTTTCTGCATAACTTAAGGATAGTAACTCAGGAAAGAATTTTCAGCAATGTGAGATTCAGTATCCTACATACCAGCCTCTCTAATTTCTAGTTTCCAATTCACTAAGAAATCACTGAGTACATAGGAATGATAATGAGTAATCAAACCAATGTCCTGAACACAGAAATAGACATCTTCCTGGCTTCACAATAAAATGATGGCTATAATAAATACCACTGGAATAACATCGATGATGGTCACCTTTTCAACTACTGCTGAATCTGTGATGAAGCTAGCATCACCTACCCTCTCTAACCTTTTTTGCATGGGTGAAATACTTGGATAAACACAGGAAAATATTAATGAAGGAAAAATATTTAAAGGGGAAGAAGACAGCAAGGTAGTAATAAATGAGGGGGGAAACTGATAAAATTGCAATGCATGCATAATGCAATTAACAGAACAGAAGCTCTAGATCATATAAATTAAGGACACTGTTGATTGAGAAAAATAAAAATAATTTACAGCTTTTGAATACATTCTAGGTAGCCATATATATATATTTTTCCCCCCCTAGGTAACCATATATATAGAAAATAGAAAATAGAAAAAGAGCATAGAAATAGAAAATAGAAAAGAGCATAATCAAAGCTAGAAAAAAATTAATACTTCCAGGAAGAAGTATGGATTATTTTAGGTTTATAATGTTACTAATACACATATCTAACACTAAATAAAAACAATATGAAAAACTAACACAAAACAAGAAAAGGAAAACATTTTGGAAATAAAAAAACTTAAAGTATGTGACATTCATACTTTTCAGCCACATTTCTTTAGAAAATCCTGCAGTAGTACTATAGGAAAATAATTTAGCACTTCAGATTCACTTTATCTAGCAATCTCTGGCTTCTCACTCTAGAATGTGCCTATGGTTCACACTGCTATTCCTCTTGTTATTAATTTCATGAAATGAAATAGGTAGATATATTCAACATGAATCAGAGAAAAAGCAAAGAGAAGACAGAAAAACACACAATGGATTTTAAGTGGTTCTATCATTTCCTCCTAGCCAAATTTAAAATGCCATCGATCAGGAAAAGTGTAGAGAAGTATTTCTTCAAAGATTCATTATTATGCTAAGAATCAAGATAGAAGAATAGAATTTAAATCACTTTAAACCAAATTGGTATCCAACAGGCATAACTAACTTCCATGACTATTACTATTAGTTACCAGACTTTAGACTCACAAATTTAAAAATAATGCTACATTTAACCAATATAGGACATATGAAAGATAAATCATGCCAACCATTTGGCAACACATATCAAAATGCAGAAAATATGCAATCATTTTTAAATGTAAGTAATCTATAAGCAGTAACACCAAAACTGGTGGTGTTTTACGAAAGAAATAAATTTTAATTCACTAATACACCAACTTAGCCGAGCGTGGTGGCGCACGCTTGTAATCCCAGCATTTGGGAGGCTGAGACCGGAGGATCCGGGTTCACGGCCAGCCTCAGCTACCTAGTGAGGCTCTCCGCAACGAATAAAAAATAGGGTTGGGGGTGTAGCTTGGAGGTAGAATGCCCCTGAGTTCAATCCCCAGTACCGCAAAAAAATACACCAACTTAATTTTAAGAACGATCAGATCATCTTAGTTTATAAAAAGATCTAAAAAAATGGAAAAAATATTTGTCTCCTTTAAACAAAATTATGGAATAGCCATGAAAAGGGATTTATTGTAAGGGTATTTTGTGATATAGAAATGTATTAAAATTAGGTATAGAAAAATGGTTAAATATAAATGCATATATATGAATGAGATTCATTCATTTGCTTATATCTAATTTGGGGGTGTTTGGGGTTAAACAAGGGGAGAGGGTTTACCTTAGGATCTTTTACTAATACATATGAGGATTCTGCCTTAAGTACTTGGAAATATTTCATAAATATTTAGGAACTTTCTTTGGCCTGTAAATCATTATGAGCTGGAAGCTACAATTCGAATTTCAAAATCTACATCTAATCTCTAAGAAATTAGTAAACTCAAGTGAAATCTAGAATTGTGGTTTTTGTAATAAACCATTAATAAGCTCTGGACAAGAGAAATCCTTCAATCGCCAGAGGGACACGGGGACCACCAATAAAAACTAGAAACTGGGTGAGATCAAGTTTATTTTTATTCACTGGAAACTCATTAATCAGTCCTAATGTAAAAACAGGCTGCATAATAAATGCAATTTTAATGATCTATATTTCTGCATATTCACAAGTACTTTTAAAATATTTAAATCCAAACTGGAATAAGTCAAAAAAACAATAATAAGTATACCCAATATCAGTCCATGTTCTGCCAAGTGGTAAAGACCACTTTGAAAACAATTCCATTAATATGTATTTCTAGTACCAAAAAAGAAAAAAAAATAAAGCTCCTCATTTGTACAACTTATCCAATAATCACAGAAAAGATTATTCACCTATGTGTACAATAAGAAATCATTACATGGCTATAGTTTCACATATTTCTTCAAATATGGCTGCCTATTACAATGGATCAACTGTCATGAAATTTAAAAGAGGCAGGGGAGATGGGCTGTCTTCACCACCGAATAAATACAAGCTGCAGAAGCTATCCATTAAATTAAAATGCAAAACCCTTTCCTCATGGGGTCTGAGAGAACAGATTAAAGGGGAGAGAAGGACAGAGCATTAAAAATGACTGGGGTTAGTGCAGCAGTTCACCATTTTTCTTTTTGTTTACTGTTTCACATTTCAAGGACTACTAAAAAGAGAACAAATTTGGGGGGTGTGAGTTTTTTATATCAGTAACATATCAGATGTATTCATTCTTTGCCTTTCACTTTGTGTTTGTGGCATTTAGCAAGATATGTTTGTTTTCACTCTTCAGGTTACATAAAGAGCAGGCATTGATTTATATATTTGATACGCAAGCCAGAAAGAACAAACATATTGGAAATAAGTTGAAAATGGCTCCACACTGTTCTAATTCTATCCGGGAAGTCAAGTTTGCTGCAAATTACCACACTTGGTCCATATCATCTCTGCCTTGGCAGTGGAAAACCATGAAGCCTATCCTACCACAGGCTTTTATTTCCCCTCTCCACGAAATGTATACTGAAAAGAAAACTAAAAGGAAGTCCAGTCCTATAATCATATATTAAATTACATCTATCTTCAATTCAAATTTAATACTTGTACTACTGAGATGATGCCCACAGTAACAAACTGACAGCATTCTCTCTACAAATATTTCAGTGCCTAATATGAACAAAAAACTATGTCTATAGTGATCAACCTGCAAAAATAAACTAGTGAGAGGAAAGAGGGAAGAAATACGAAAAGTTTTCACCTTTCCCCATTGATTAAGTTTGAGGATAATTCATAGGGCTATTTTATTTGCTACTATTCATTAATTTTTTTCAAAAATTTTTACTGCAACTGATGTAGCTGGCTGAATTAACTCACTAAATATAATTGCATATTTCATTCCTAAGACTTCATTATTGTTTTGGTCTCTCTCTTTAGTAGAAATATCTAAGACCTATCCAATCTACACATAGTCTTCCTAAACAAACATATTATCTACGAATAATATACAGGTAGTCTTACTTTTTGCTTTCTGATTCTTACACCTAATTTTTATTGACTTATTGCAGTAGCAAGGGCTGTCAGTAAAATGCTGAATAGACGTATTAGAAGTATAAATCTTTATTTTGATACAAATCTTAGGAACAGACAAAAATTTCGCCATTTAGTATGCTATGTGCTATAAGTGTCTCCTACTTACTTCCAACTACTTGGCAAAGAGGCCTCTGAAAGTTTTTATTAAAAAAGAGTGTTGCACAATAGCCTGGGGAGGGAGGGGGAAAGACCTTGGAATAAATCTTACCAAGGAGTTACAAAAAACCTCTACAATGAAAATTGTAGAACACTGAAGAAAAAAATTGAAAAAGACCTTAGAATACGGAAAGACCTCCCATGTTCTTAGACAGTCAGAATAAATATTGTCAAAATGGTCATAGTATCAAAAGCAATCTACAGAATCAACACAATTCCTATTAAAACACCAATGTCATTCTTCACAGACACAGGTAGAAAAAGTGGCCCTAAAATTCATATGGAAGAAAAAAAGACCCACAATAGCCAAAGAAATCTTGAGCAATAAGAACCATGCAGGAGGCATCACAATACCTGATTTAAAATTATACTACAAGCCAGGCGTGGTGGCACACGCTTGTAATCCGAGCATTCAGGAGGCTGAGACCAGAGGATCCAGGTTCGCGGCCAGCCTCAGCTACCTAGTGAGGCACTCCACAACTTAGTGAGACTCGGTTTCAAAATAAAGAATAAAAAATAGGGCTGGAGGTATAGCTCAGAGGTAGAATGCCCGAGCTCAATCCCCAGTACCGTAAAAAAAAAAAAATTATACTACAGAGTTTCAGTAACAAAAACAGAAAGTTACCAGCACAAAAACAGGCACACAGAAGACACAGAGGAAATCCTCACATTTATAGCCACTTGATTTTCCACAAAGGTGCCAAAAACATATGATGAAGAAAAGACAGCCTTTTCAACAAATGGTGCTGGTAAAACTGGATATACATATGTAGGGGAATGAAATTAAGACTCCTATTTCTCACCCTGCACAGAAGTCAAGTAAAGATAGAACAAAGACCTAGAAATTAAACCAGAAACTTTAAAATTTCTAGAAGACAACATAGGACCAACTCTCCAATTATGATGCTCTTAAACATGATAAGCATTTTTGCCCATACTGCATCAAGATTCAGTTATAGCATGCATCTGTAGTAAGAGAACATGACGGTGGCTATGTGCTTTTAGATGGTTCTTTGCAAGTTGCCTTGAATTATGTTCACAGGTTCCAATGATTATACAGAGTCTCCTCTCTCTTCTACTTTTATTAATATAAAATTATTCTCTCATTAAAATAAATAACTCCCAAAATCTAGTAATAATTTGATAATTATTAATGATCTAATAATGACAAACAGCCAAATGAAGGAGCCTCTCAGAAATTAGCAATTTTCTAAGATTTAGCATTCAAGAATGAGAGGTCAAAGAATGAAAACCATACATGTAAAAGGATTATTTAGGAGAATAATTCAGGATCAAGTTAAAGAAGTTAGTCTTCAATGATCTGAACTAGAATATTTCTTTGTTGTTAAGCAAAGAATAGATAAAATTTTCTTAATAAAGTAATCAGATCAGAGTTATGTACTTAGCTTTCAAGTAGTCAAAATTATTATTCCAAACAGTCAAATATTCCTCTTGAGTAAGGAATAGTTAACATAGGAATAGTTGAAAAAGTGATGACAAGAAACAGACAAATATAAAAAAAGCATGAGGCAAGAAATCAACAGGGTGATGGAAGTACCATCAAGTAAAAGAATGTGTAGATTGTTGATTAGTGGCCATGAGACAGGAAAGAAGACATAAAAAAGGTAGCCAGGTATGGTGGCACACGCTTGTAATCCCAGCATTCGGGAGGCTGAGACTGGAATATCCGGGTTCGCGGCCAGCATCAGCTATCTAGTGAGGCACTCCGCAACTTAGTGAGACCCTGCTTCAAAATGAAGAATAAAAAAATAGGGCTGGGGCTGTAGCTCTGAGGTAGAATGCCCCCAGGTTCTACCCCCAGTACCAAAAAACAAAAGGTGCTGCGAAAGTAAACAGTAATGAGAATATCAGTACCAAGTCAAATGCTATCTCTCTCCAGTATTAATTGCTCTGCTACTTCATAAGTCTTATGTACCTGTGCTGGAGACATTCTCTCCCCTATATTTATCTACCAAATACCCTTCACATTTTACCTTAAAACACCTATAGACTGGGACAGTTCCCCCCAACACAAACAACTTAACACCATGAATTTATGGCACAAATGCTGGTCATAGATTAAGTAATTAGTTATATAATGATTTTATGCATGTCAGTCTCTGAGCTTACCAGTGAAATGACAAGGATCCTGCTTATTCTGCCCATCACTGCAATTGCCAAACTAAGTGGACAATATATATTACATAAATTAAGGATCGGATAGGAAAAAAAGTGTCATTGCATATATTTTCAATATTTATTGACACTAACAAAAGTACTTTTGCCTACTACTTACTTACATAAAGTCACATGCATAAAATTAACACTGCTGGATACTGCTTTACACATTACATTTAACAAATCAATCCTTGGAGACTGGTCTGTATTACCACCATAGAACACATGAGAAAAACCATGGAAAAGTTAATCATTTTGTCCCAGGTTCATGGTGGATGCAAGAGTCAAACCCAGGAAGCCTGATTCCTCAATTCTCTACTGGCTTAAATTTTAAGTCAACTATATCCAAATAATGCCCATAAAAAGCTACTAAAAGTAAGTATCTTATAAAATATGTAAATGTCTAAGATTTCACCTTTTAGCTAGGCAACTCTCGCATGTGTATAGTGAACTACAGAAAATGACAAAACAACTTTTTTTTGCATTTATATACTCTATTTTATTTTTTTTTAATTGTAATAATTCGTGCTTTGTATTTATACATTTTTGTTAGGTACAAATTGATAAAGACAAATGTGCACACATTTCTCATCTGACCCTATCCCCAATTCCCACCCCACTCCCTCACCCTCCCCTCCCTCTCAAGTTCAGTTCAGTGAGTGATCTTGATATAATTGTGTAAGTACATCATGTGCCTTAGTATGCTCTTCCCCCGTCCACCCCACCCCCATCCATTCCCTTCGGTTAAGTCTACTTCTTTGTTTATCGAGGGTCTCTACTTTTTCATCTGGGGACCCTCTTATGTCCCATCTACTCCCTAACATCCGCATATTAGGGAGAACATATGTTTCTTTACTCTTTGTGACTGGCTAATCTCACTTAACATAATGTTTTCCAGTTGCATCCATTTCCCTGCA
>PVLC010044236.1:0-12242 GCA_004027655.1 Graphiurus murinus
CAGCTCTTTGCAAGCCATTTTTAAATTGGGTTGTCTTTTTATATGTTCTGGATATTAATTCCTTATCAACTATATGATTTGCAAATATTTTCTCTCATTCCATGGGAATGGAGTTTTTTGTTCCATCGATTGTGTCTTTGATGCACAAATGTTTTTAATTTTGACAAGGTCCAATTTATGAATGTTTTTCTTTTGTTGCCTGTGCTTTTGGTGTCAGATCCAAGAAATTCTTGCCAAATCCGTTGTTACAAAGCTTTTATTTTCCTCTAAGAGTTTTATAGTTTTAGTTATATGTAGTTTTAGATTTATAGTTTTATTTTTTAAAGTTTAGTTACAGTTATAGTTTTAACTTTTTTTTAGTTTTATGGTTTAGCTTTCAGTCTTTGATGTGTTTGGAGTTAATTTTGTGTATGGTGTTAGGGAAGAGTCCAGGTTCATTCTTTTGCATCTGGGATTCCAGTGTTCTCAGAGGCGATTGTTGGAAAGACCATCCTTTCCCTACTGAATGGTCTTGGCACCACTGTCAAAAGCTATTTGACCACATGGGCGTATTTCTGGACTCTGTTCTGTCCCTCTGCTCTGAGTCTGTCCTTATGCCAGTACCACCCTGTTTTGATTACTGTAGCTTTGTAGTAAGTTTTGAAATAGGAAAGTGTGAGTCCTCCAACTTCTTTTTCAAGATCAGCTTGGCAGCCAAGCGCCTTGAATGCCAGTACTTGGGAGGCTGAGATAGGAGGATTGCAAGTTTGAGAACAAGCTTAGCAACTTAGCGACGCCCTCAGCAACTTGGCAAGACCCTGTTTCAAAATAAAAACTAAAAAGGGCAGGGAGTGTAGATCAGAGGTTAGATAGAATATGTCTGGGTTCAATTCCCAGTACCAAAAAAAAAAGAAAGACCACCATTTTGGCTCTTTGAAGTCTCTTGAGATTCCATGTGAAGTGTGTGTGTGTGTGGGGGGGGGGTATTAGGGGTGGAACTCAGAGGCTTTCTACCTCTGGGCTATACCTTTAGCCCTATTTTATTTTATTTATTTATTTGCTTATTTTTTTGTGGTACTAGGGATTGAACCCAGGGCATTCAACCTCTGAGCTACACCCCCAACCCTATTTTTTATTCTTTTCTTTTCTTTTCTTTTCTTTTCTTTTCTTTTCTTTTCTTTTCTTTTCTTTTCTTTCTTTCTTTCTTTCTTTCTTTCTTTCTTTCTTTCTTTCTTTCTGCGGTACTGGGGATTGAACTCAGGGGCATTCTACCTCCGAGCTACACCCCCAGCCTTATTTTTTTTTTTATTCTTTATTTTGAAACCGAGTCTCACTAAGTTGCGGAGTGCCTCACTAGGTAGCTGAGGCTGGTCCCAAACCCGGATCCTCCGGTCTCAGCCTCCCGAATGCTGGGATTACAAGCATGCGCTACCACGCCCGGCTTATTCTTTATTTTTGAAACAGGTTCTCACTAAATTGAGGAGGGCCTCACCAAGGTTGGCCGTGAACCTGCGGTCCTCCTGTCTCAGCCTCCCAAGTACTGGGATTACAAGCGTGCATCACCAGGCCTGGCTATTTTATTTTTTATTTGGAAACAAGGTCTCAGCAAGTTGCTGAGGCTGACTTCAAACCTGTGATCCTCCTGTCTCAGCCTCCAAGTACTGGGATTACAGACGTGTGGCACCACCCTGGTGATTCCATGTGAATTTTAGAGTGTATTTCTCTCTTTCTGCTAACAAGTTGAGGATTTTGGTAGACATTGCATTGAATCTGTAGATTGCTTTGGGTAGTACTATCCATCTAAACATCATTACTATTGTTTTTTGTATACTGAGGATGAGACTTAGGACCTTGTGCATACTAGGCAAGCACTCTATCACTGAGCTATACCCTTGGTCTTGTTTTTTTTAATTAATTAATTTATTTATTTTGTGGTACTGGGGGTCAAATCCAGGAGCATTCTATCTCTGAGCTACACCCCAGCCCTACTTTCTATTCTTTATTTTGAAACAGGGTAAAAATAAAAGAGCTTCACTAAATAGCTGAGGCTGGCCGCCAACCTGTGATCCTCCTGTCTTAGCCTTCCAAGTACTGAGTTTACAAGTGTGCGCTACCACACTCAGCTTCTGTTTTTTATTTTGAAACAGGGTCTCACTAAGTTACTGAGGCTTTTTTTTTTTCCAACTCGTGATCCTCCTGTCTCATCCTCCCAAGTACTGAGATTACAGGCATATGCCACCATGCCTAGCTACCCCTGGCCCTTTTTTTTTTTTTTTGTGGTACTGGGGATGGAACCTGGGGGCATTCTACCTCCGAGCTAAAGCCCCAGCCCTATTTTTTATTCTTTATTTTGAATCAGGGTCTCACTAAGTTGTGGAGGGCCTCACTAAGCAGCTGAGGCTGGCCGCAAACCCAGATCCTTCAGTCTCAGCCTCCCAAATGCTGGAATTAAAGTGTGTGCCACTACGCCTGGCTTCCCCTGGCCCTTTTTAAAAGATTTTTATTTTGAGAGAGGGTCTCCCTAAATTGCCCAGGCTGGCCTTCCACTTTCCATCCTCCAGCCTCAGTCTCCCAAGTTGATGGGGATTACAGGTGTGTGCCATTGCACCTAGGTCTGAACAATGTTAATTCCTCTTTTTCCTTCTGCTGTGTGACCCCAAGCAAGCACATAACTGGCCCCTGCCTCAGTTTCCCCATCTGTAAGATATGTTGTGAAGAGCTTAACCTTGTCAGCATGTGAACAGTCCTTAGGACCATGGCTTGCACAGTTGGTTCCCTACATGAGGAGCTGTGTTTGCTGGGAGAGCTACCTGGGGCAGGAGGGCCTGGGAGGGAAGGGTCTTTGGGTACAGGAGGAACAGCCTGTATAGAGTCCCAGGTGGGTCCAGAGGAGTACAGCCAGCTCCAGAAGGGCCTAGGAGCTGAGTTCAGAGCTTAGACCTGGTCCTGAGCTGTGTATGTGTGTGTGTGTGTGTGTGTGTGTGTGTGTGTGTGTGTGTGTGTGTGTTTTCTTTTTTGGGGGGAGGGGCAAGATCCTCTTCAAGTTGGAGGAAAAGCTGGAGGGAAGCTGGGGCTGGCAGGGAGGCCAGGTGAGGAGGCGCTGGCTTGGGGTTGTAGGAGCGAGGCTGCTGCCAGGCTGAGGGAGCCGTGGGATCCAGCCCCTGGGTTTTGGCTGTAACCTCAGTATTGGGAGGTCCTGGTGCTTCCCGCCAGGGCCTGGGGAGGAAGGATTGGGAACCGTCGAGCTGGTGAGGGGCTGCTGGGGCTGAGGAGCTTCCTTGACCATTTCGGGAATGTTCCAACCATCCAGAAACATTCCAGAAGCAGGGTGGTTCTGGGGGATTGGCAGATGGAAGCGGTGACCTGTGAGCAGCACAGTCCTTGGAAAGCTGAGTCGGGGGACAGGGCTGACTTGGGAAGGAGGGGAACGGGTAGAGGCCAGCGGGGTGCAAGAGCTTGAGTGGGCCATGACCTTGGAGCAGGAAGGTGGCCTGGGCCACACAGCCATGCAGAGGTGTGGCCTTGGGGTGCATGTTGGGAGTACTTGAGGTGGCCTGGGAGTTCCTAGCGACACTGGGCCTCATCTCAGTGGTGGTGGCATGGACAGCCTCTTGAGATGGGGACAACCTATGGGCCTTGAAGAACCTTGGGTGTGGCCCAAGGCCTGGGTGGAGAGGGGGGGTCATGGGAGGACAGGCAGTATGTATACCTGTGGGGGCTGCAGAGACCTCGTGTGCAAGGGCCACGCAGAGCTGGGGTAGCTCTCCTGGGCTCTCTGGGAGGCAAGAAGTGCCTGAGGCTGGTGGGGCTCCATGTCCTGCATGCTGGCAGTCACCCTCATGCACGGCACCCTTCTGTTGTCTAGATGTCACCGGGTCCCAACCTGGAAAGCAGCTAGGATCCAGGTCCATCCCTGTAGCCACTACCTGGGGCTGAGGCCTAGATCAGTTCCCCACATCCCAGGAGCCATCTGTATTTCCCAGCCTGCTCAGCCTGTGGCCCCAGGACCTTGGCACTTACAGGACCTCCCATAGCCTGCTCAGCCTGTGGCCCCAGGGCCTTTGTGCTCACTGGGCCTGCCCCCCTCAGCCTGTGGCCCTGGGACCTTGTGCTCACCTGGGCCTCCCTTCTCAGCCTGCAGTCCCAGGACCTGGGCACTTGCTGGGCCTCCTCCTAGACTATTCTTTCCCGCTGTGATGTCACCTTCTGGCCATCTGCCCCGCCCCATTTCCTGCTTGTTTTCTACGTGGCCCTGCATACTTGGAAGTCCACAGCCTCCCTCCCTCCTTCCTTTGCTTGCAGCTGCCCAGCCACATGCCTCCTATGGGCTGCCCTGAGAGTCACAGTGGCTCATCCCAGGGCCATGAGGACCTGCGGCCTCCCTTGCTGTGGCTCCCTGTGCTCTGACTCCCAGCCCGGGCTCCCATCCCGCCACTGGGACAGTGCCTGACCTGGCTGTGTTGAGCTGTGTCCTAACATTGGGGCTTCGGGTCATGGGGAAGTCCCCGAGTCTTTGAAGTATTTTGTGCGGTAGTGGGCTGGAACCCAGAGCTCCTGCATGCTAGGTGAGCCCCCAGTTCCCACCCTGCCTCTTGAGGAAGCCGATGGTGGGCCTGACTGTAGACCGTCTGCTCCACCCCGCCCACAGTGTCACCCCCAGGGCTTGGCAGGCCTCGAGGCTCCAGGGATCCTGCCTGGCCGGGCTGCTCAGGTTAACTGCTGGACTCGTGGCTGTTAAGTTCTTGTGTTCTGGCCCAGTCTGACACTCATTTGAGCTTGGCTTGGCCCACACCCAGCAGCCTGGCTCTGCACCTTCCCGCCCCAGATGGGGGGGCCTCCTGGGGAGGGGCTGCCGATGAGTCCCAGGCCAAGAATTAAAGTCCCAGCCCATCAACATGTCCAGTGTTTCAGGAGAAACCAGCAATTCTAATGTTTAGGTTCATTTCTTGTGTGTGTGTGTGTGTGTGTGTGTGTGTGTTTTACTCGGGGACTGAACCCAGGGGCATTATACCTCCAAGCTACACCCTCAGTCCTATTTTTTATTCTTTATTTTGAAACAAGGTCTCACTAAGTTTCGGAGGGCCTCATTAAGTAGCTGAGGCTGGCTGTGAACCTAGATCCTCCTGTCTCAGCCTCCCAAGTACTGGGATTACAAGCATGTGCCACCACGCCCAGCTTATTCTTTATTTTTGAAACAGGGTCTCACTGAGTTGCAGAAGGCCTCACTGAATAGCTGAGGCTGGCCATGAACCCAGATCCTCCTGTCTTAGCCTCCCATAGGTTAATTTCTTTTTTAATCTCCATAGGTTAATTTCAAAAACAGAAAATTTAAAAATTGGCCACCAGCTTGCATTCTTTTAGACGTGCTTAGACCTCAGGGAGGCTGCGGCTGCGCCAGCCATGCTCCTGCTGGCCAGGCTGTAGGTTTTGATGTGGGCTGACAAGGTGAGGGCTCTGGACGTGGGACGAGTGTCCACCTCTCCTGGGGTGGGCAGGCAGTTCCACCGCCTGTGAGGGAGGTGACCGGGTGGCCAAGAAGCACAATGCCACATGTGTAGGACCACCATCATGCTTGTCTCCCATGCATGCTTCATGGGGCCTTGGGGCTCCCTGGTTTGACAACCCTGAGGTGAGTGATCTGGGCCCCTCTGGCTACCCCTACACTGCTAGAACCTTGGGACACTTTCCATTTCTCTTCCATGTTTTTCCCCAAGGTAAAATATGTATAATGCTAACCGTCTTAAACTGTATAGTTCAACCAGGCGTGGTGGTGCATGCCTGTAATCCCAGTACTTGAGGCTGAGACAGGAGGATTGAAATTTTGACTCAGCAACTTAGTGAGACCCTGTTTCAAACTAAAAAGTAAAAGTCTGGAGGTAAGCCAGGCGTGGTGGCGCACGCTTGTAATCCCAGCATTTGGGAGGCTGAGACCGGAGGATCCAGGTTCGCGGCCAGCCTCAGCTACCTAGTGAGGCACTCCACAACTTAGTGAGACTCGGTTTCAAAATAAAGAATTAAAAAAATAGGGCTGGGGGTGTAGCTCGGAGGTAGAATGCCCCGAGTTCAATCCCCAATACCGCAAAAAAAAAAAAAAAGTCTGGACTCAGAGGTAGAACATCTCTGGGTTCAATCCCTAGTACCACCAAAAGATAAGTAGAATATAGTTCAGTAGCTTAGTGCATGTACAATGCTGTGCAGCCATCACCTCTGTCAAGTTCCAGAACATTCCTCTCTCCCCATCAGCAGTCACTACCCTTCCCTCCTCCAGCCCTGGCAGCCCCTGTCTGCATCCTGTCTCTGGATTTGCCTCTTCTGGACATTTCACATCAGTGGAATCCCACAGCATGTGTCCCTCTGTGTCTGGCTTCCGCCACTCAGCGTGGTGTTTTCAAGGCTCATCCACGTTGTAGCGCATGTCAGCGCTTCATTCCTTTTCCTGGCTGAGCAGTATTCCACCGTGTGGCTGTATCACTAGCGTGCATCACTGATGGACACCCCGGGTCCCCTCGTGGCTCTCTTGGGTCGAGCTGCCCTGAGCGTGCCTGCACACGTCTTTGCATGTTTTCACACCTCGGGGCCTGTGCCTGGGAGCAGAGTTGCTGGGTCACATGGTAACTTTGCGTTTAACTTAAACTGCCAAATGGGTCGGACTTTATTTTAAATAGAATGGAAGCCTGCTGGTGTGTTTAAAAAAGGAGACTGACACCATTTGAACAGAATTAATAAAGGACGAGAGGAAGAGGTGTGTGGCGGCATGTGAGGGCCACCTGCCCCAGGGATCCTGGACGAGGCTCTGAGGACGGCCGGGTGTGGGTGTCGAGGGCTGGCCCAGGTAGGTCCAGCTCTGGCTGTGATCATGGAGTGACAATGGGGAGCACAGAGGCCCGGCCCAGGTCTGCCTGGCGGGTGCTCCTGCCTGCCAGGGCCCGGCCCTGTCCTGCCTCGTGACTGGCTGGACAGATCCGATGCCCAGCCCCACTGGACCTTAGGCCTGGAGCAGGTCCCGCCAGGGCCGGGGCTAGGGGTGTCTCAGAAGCAGGGACAGGGCTCTGTGAGTGGGAAGGTGCCTGTGGGGACCAGGTGGGCCCTGGAAGACCAGGGTCCTGCCTTAGGATTGTGAGGTGACTCTGTTCTTATGTAACCCCGTCGTTGAGCTGTGTTTGAAAAATGGAGCATTAAAGCTATTTTGGGCCTGTGGTAATGAGCGCATCTCACGCTGTCTTATCTTCTCATGGTTCCTGCCACCATGTGGGAGAGGAGAGAGAGAGAGGAGGGAGAGGGGCAGTGCCCATGGACCCTTGAGGGGCCGTGTGTCAGCCTTCAAGGCTGCTTTAAAAAAACCCATCTAGCAGGGCGTGGTGGCGCACGCTTGTAATGCCAGCATTTGGGAGGCTGAGACCAGAGGATCCGGGTTCGAGGCCAGCCTCAGGTACCTAGTGAGGCCCTCCGCAACTTAGTGAGACCCTGTTTCAAAATAAAGAATAAAAAATAGGGCTGGGGGTGTAGCTCGGAGGTAGAATGCCCCTGAGTTCAATCCCCAGTACCGCAAAAAAAAAAAAACCAAAAACAAAAAAACCATCTAGCTAGGCATGGTGGTGTACACTTGTAATCTCAGTACTTGGGAGGCTGAGACAGGAGGATTGCAGGTTCAAGGCCAGCCTCAGCAACTTAGTGATTCTCTTAGCAACCTAGTAAGACCTTTTTATTTAAAAAAAAAAAAGCAGGGGAGGGGGTGGGGATGTAGCCCAGAGATCGAATGCCTCTGAGTTCCATCCCCAATACCACACACACACACACCCATCTGCTCAGCCTCTCGGCAGATCACCCTGCCACAGTGCTCCAGAGGGGACCTGGCCTCCCCCACTGGCCTGCACTGCAGCTGGGGTTGGGCACCTGTCAGAAACCAGGCCTGACAGATTCAAGATGGGCACTGGGCGGCCCAGGAGGCAGTGTGGGCGGCGGCGGCCAGGCTCCCTGCCTGGATGGGGGCCGCAGGCGGGAGGCAGCCCTCGTTTCAAGTGGCCGGCCTCCCTGGCTGGTGGTTTGCGTTATTCAATTGGTGATGAGATTTAAAATTAAACTGTAGAGGATCTGTTCCCCCAGCTACAAATAGAGACGGGCACTCACACATTCCAGAAGCCATGCGCCCGCTGAGGCTGCATTTGGAGTTGTGGCAGAGAGGCAGCGAGGTTTGGAGTTCTCTTTTTTCTCCCAGTGTAACACACGCGTGCATGCGTTGTGCACAGGGCCCCAGGCTCTTCTTCCTTTCCTATGGTTGTCATGACAAGTTACTGCAAACATAGTGACTTAAAACAACAGAAACTTACTTTGGAGGCCCGAAGTAAAAACCAAGGTGTCAGCAGGACCAGGTCCCCCTCTGAGGCCCTCCATGGCCTCCTGCATCTTCAGGGCTCTGGGTGGTCCTTGGCTTATGGCCACACACTGACTCTCTTCCCTGTGTCTTTGTCTCTTCTCGTCCTTGCAGGGCACAGCTCTGGGTTTGGGGTCCACTAGTCTGTGTAAGCTCATCTTAACCAGTGATACCTGCGGAGAGCGCTGTTCACACGTGGCAGGCACACAGGCGCCGGCCGGGTCAGGACCCGGCACTCACTTACAGCACAGCAGATGCTCTGCCATGCATGTCCTTGCTGGCCCAAGTCACCCGGTCCTCCCCTGGAGTGGCGTGACGTTCTTGCTCCATGCTTAAGCACGCGGGAGCACCTGGGTCACAGTGGCCCGTTCCCTGTGCCCTCAGTGGGCGTGCGCTTCATGGGCCGAGCTCTAGGTTCTGTGGGTGGTGCTGATGGCCCTTTGCACCCTGATCTGCTCAGTGAGCCCCAGATGCCACTGCCATACCTCAGTGGGACAGTTGTCCTGAATCCCTGCCATCCTGCTAGTGGAGACCCCAGCCTGTTGGGATGAATATGCCAGGGCCCTCAGCCAACAGTCCTGGGGCAAGGTGCAGGCAATCCCCGCGTTTCTCATCCAGGTCCCAAGCCCCTTCCCCTGGAATAAGACTCTTGTAGGACAGAGATGGTCTGACTCCCAACACACCAGCTCTTGCCTGAGCCCGGCCATCCTCAGCAGCTGGGACAGCGTGGACATCCCCCCATGGCCTCCAGAAATCCCTGTCATCTGTGCCCAACATTTGCCATTGGCCCTCTCTGGCGTGTTTGGGGGTCAGGCCATCTGTCCTACGAGGGGAGCCAAGGCCCTTGGTCCTCCAGAGGCCAGGCCAGTCGCCCTAAGCCCAGCCTGTCCACACGGAATAGGGCTCACATGCTGGTCTGGAGCCCACAAGCTCTGGGACCATGGGCTGCTGTGGGTGTGACCCAGCCCTCTTGGCCCTGGTGACTTTCCTGGCACTGTACCTGTCCCCTTCTGGAGCCTCTGCCCAGGCTGTCAGACCCGCCCCCGTCCCTCTAGGTCAGATTCCCTCTCCCTAAGCTTCCTTCCAGTCTCCCATCCCTGGTTCCAGCCTGTGTCCCTTTCCTGCTCATGGCATCCCTTGGCTTCACCTTCGTTCTGGAGAATTCCTGTTCCCATCTGCTAACTGCCACCTTGGCCCCTGCGCCCTCCCACTCTGCCCATCTCTCTGGGGGACATCCTGGGACCACTGACTCACCCTGGGCCTTTGGGTCCTGGATTGTGCTGGCCGTCCGCATGCAGACAGGCTCCTCACGACCTCATGCCCACCTCCCGTCTGGCCCAGAGTGGAGGCCACGCCTTGGAACAGTTCAGGCGCTTCACTCTCCTGATGCAAGAACATCTTTGTGCATAAATCTGCATGCTGGAGGATTTCCCTCCGGATGGCTTCCCAGAAGTGGGATTACTGGGTCGGAGGTCAGGAACGCTGCTCTGGTTCTCGCAGATGCTGCCAGATGGCGCTGCCGCTACCACCAGGTGTCCCAGCTGCTTCCTCCCTGGTGATGTGTGCTGGCCTCGATTCATCCCTGGCCTCCCTTCATCCCTGGCCTCTCTGGACAGTGGTGGAGGAAACTGAGGCCTGGAGAGAAGACTTGAGCTTGGGGCTGTGGGCTGCCTGGGACAGCTCTGAGGGTACGCTGCGGGTGACCCCCAAAAGTTCATGTCCAACTAGAACCTGTGACTGTGACTTCATTTGGAAGCAAGGTCTTTGCAGATTAAGTGAGGATACAGTCACAGGTGGGCCCTAAACCCAGAGACTGTGCCCTTATAGAAGACAAAACAGAGGCCACGGTGGCCTGGAAGAAACATAAAGGAGCACAGGTGGGTGTCTCCACGCTCTGAGCTCAGGGCCAGAAGGCCCTACAGGGGTCTCCCTTGGAACCTCCAGAGGGACTCAGTGCTGTGACCTCACCCTTGAGCTCTGGCCTCCAGCCTGTAATGGAATCCATTCTGCTTTTGAAGCCATTTGGTTTGTGGTGCTTTGTTATAGTAGCTGCAGAAACCTCATATGCTCAGGGAAGTTCTTCCTGCCCGTCTCCCTTGGAAGTTGGGTCTTGCTGTTTGCCTCATTCCTGGAAGCCCCCCGTCCCCACAGCCTCCTTGTACCAGAGGAGGGGGGAGGCCACCACCTATAGGGTCTGGGATGACTGGCACCTGAGGCCCCATGTGCCCTTGCCACAGGCTGGGCATGCTCCCTGCTGAGCACCCCCTTGGCAGGTGACAGAAGGTGGCCCTGTTGGAACCACTGAGGCCAGGCAGGAGCCATGCACCTGCTCTCACCTGTGGCCTCTGGAAGCTGCTCTGGGCTCTGGCCTGCAACTGCTGCCTCCAGTGCTCCTGCCAGGATGCGCTGTGCCTCTCCAGGCCCAAAGCAACAGGGCTAGGTGAGTGCGGCTTGAATCTTCTGAAACCCTGAGCCAGAGTCAGCTGTTCCTGTGTTAGTTTCTGTATTAGCCGCTCCTGTGTTGGGTAGATTTTCTCAGGTGTTTTGTCACAGTGACGGAGAGTGGACTGGCACAGGCAGGAAAGCCACTGCCATTGATGCACTGAGACCACATCCTCCCCGGCTCTGCGCCCTCCTTGGCTTCCCATCACCCTGACTAGGCACAAGTGGAGAGCTGTGTGGCCAGGGGACCATCCTGTTCCTCCCTGGCCTGTCGCCGCCCCTCTCTTGCTCACAGGCCCCCTAGCCATTGGTGCTTCAGCGATGAGGTTCCTGAGGATCCTGCCATCAGGATTCAGGGTCATTCCTGAGGACTGGCATTTGGTCTGAAACCAGGTGATGCCCACAGGACACTGTGAAAGCTTCCAGACAAAGGTGCAGTGGCGCAGGGGCCCTGGGGACTGCGGAGGGAAGCTGGATGCCAGGAGGGGGCTTAAAACCAAGGAATAAGGGAGGAGGTGCAGCAAGCTGACTGTGACCAGGGCCCCTCCGGGCGCTGTGTGGCCTTGGGTATCCCCACCCCGTGCCTTAGTTTCCCTACTTGGAAAGGGGGTGCAGTTGTGTCTGCTCTCCCTTACAGCTGCCACAAGACCCCTCGCAAGTGGGTGCTCAGCCAGTTGGCAGGCCCGGATCTCTGTGGGGGAGGGCAGCCCTATGAGCCACCAGGGGACCTTCATCAGCCCCCGCCGAGCGTCCACATTCAACAGCCGCCACCACCAAGAGACGCAGAGGAACGAGACTTGCTGGCGGGGGCCCCAGTTCAACGGGGTTGGAAATTTGGCAGCAGCAGCTGAGCCTGATTAAAGGCATTCCGAGGCGCACTGGGTGTTTGTGTGTTTGGTTCTGTATTTACGCTGTGGGAACCAGAAAGGAGGCAGCGGGGGCGCCTTGGGGGCCGAGTGAGGGACTGAGCCTGGAATCCATGCGCCTCTGCCGCCGCTTCCATCCCTCCCCTTAACTCCTTCGTTCTTTCCTTCCATGTCAGACAGGCATCTGGTGAGGACTCAGCTAGACCAGGGTGGCTGGCGGTCCTCGCCACCAAGCCTTGCGTGGCCTGGAGACCCAGGGCCAGAGCGACAGCAAGGTTAACCACAGAAATTCACTCAGAGTGGGCAAAGGGCCCAAACATAAGATTTAAAACTATAAACCTAGAAGGAAACGAGTGAGTTTTCCTGGCCTCAGGTCAGCACTGATTCCTTTTATTTTATTTTATGGTACTGGGGATTGAACCCAGAGGCACTGTACATCTGAGCTACACCCCCAACCCCTCCCCTTTTCTTTCTTTCTTTCTTTCTTTTTTTTTTTTTTGCAGTACTGGAATTGAACCTAGGGGCATTCTACCTCTGAGCTACACCCCCAGTCCTATTTTTTCTTTATTTGGAAATAGGGTCTC
>PVLC010044237.1:0-12238 GCA_004027655.1 Graphiurus murinus
AAAAAAAAAAAAAAAAAAAAAAAGAAACCGAGTCTCACTAAGTTGCGGAGTGCCTCACTAGGTAGCTGAGGCTGGCCGCGAACCCGGATCCTCCGGTCTCAGCCTCCCGAATGCTGGGATTACAAGCGTGCGCCACCACGCCCGGCTTGGAACTTCTTTCTAAAGCAAGATAAAATAAAAATACACAGATAGGTGGAGATGGTTTTATAGCTTTGGCTTTTCTTTCATAGAAACATATCTTACTTGCTCTCCTAAATAAAGACACTTGACTGCTTTCAAGCTGAAATACATTAGCTTGGTATCTAAACTGCCTTTATGTTATTCTAGTAAACAAAAGTGCTTGATCAAAATGATCTTTTGAAAGTGTGAGTTTTCTTTTTAAAATGAGAATTAGCCATCTAAAGAATGCCTTGGAAATATTAGGAATTGTTGCTTTTCAAGCATCAGTATTGATAATTGTTAGACAGTGTCTAACCATTTGAAATCTAACCACCCAAAGCAGTATAGGAAAGGAGAAGAGTAAGGGTAAAGAAATACTAAAATTGCAAGTTTTATTAGATAAAGGTGACATTGCATTCAAAATAAGAGGTCTGGGAATTAAATTCTATTGATTCTAGTTGGATTTCTAATAAATAACCAATTACCTAGGTATATAAAGGCAATGATTTACTCATCTATAAAACAAAAATGTGAACCAGTTGATCTCTAGGGTATATTTTGTCTTGAAAATGTCAGAATCACTGTAATGTATTCTTCTGGATTGAATTCCTCAAGGGTCAGAGCAGATGCACTTTTGATTCAGTGCTGAACAAAGGCTTACTAGTAAACATTAAACTGATTTGGGTTTAAATACCCTCTTATACAACTCAAACATGGGCTCTAAGAGTAATGTGCCCATTGCCATAAAAGCATCAGTCTGTGGCAAAGTGTGGAAAGATTTGTTGTAGAAGAATCAGTTGGCCCCATGTCATGATGAACTTCAATGATGTGGAGCAATGGAGTTAATGGCCTTGTCAGCATCATTGGAGAGAACTTTAATTAAAAACATGAGTAGAGAAATCAAGAGCTGAAATGTATCTGAGAAACCATTAAATGACATCCAGCCCAGAAGAGACATTTTGAAACACCATTTTATTGCATAGTAGTGGAAGAGAATAGTTCTCATTACACATATTCCAAGGAAACTTGGAAAAGTAATGACCAGCATAAATTAGATTTGAATTTGACAGGCATTGGAGCCTCAACACATTCCATCCTATATCCCTTTAAACTGTCAGGAGACAAGCAGGTATAGCCCATTCTTCTAACATGAGCAAGAAATTGTAATAGTCTTATTTACATGCAAATAGCAAAAGGCAGAAACAATAAAGAAATAGTCAAATAGAATTGCCCAATTTATTGAGAAAACTGCAAGTTCAAGTTCAACTAAATGATGACAACGGGGAAAACCTAGTGGAATTTCTGAAGAGGGGAAAATATTTTTTCAGTGGCATACATCCATAGAAAAGAAAAAAAAAGGAGACCATGTAGGCTTTCAAGCAGATGGAAAACTCTTATTTTCTCACATGTGACACTTGGTGGAAATTCTAGTAGCTACAGTTAAATTTCTTTCCGATAATGAAACTTCAGATACCAACCCTCTCTTTTCCATTTCAGATTTCTAAAAATGTGTAAAAGGCACAATACGATATATTTGAAATAAATATTTCTAAGTATTACACTTACTAACAACTTTGCTGCTTATGGGTATGGTACAGAGGTTCAAAGTGCTCTGAACCTCTGTTTTCTTATCTGTAAAATGGGAGTAAAAAAACCTCTGCATGCAGAGTTACTGGGAGAATTAATTACACATATATTACATTAGATTGCATACATAAACTTTGTACAGGGTAGCTGGCAGGAGTCCAAAAAATGTTGTAGGAGGGGCAGGTAGTGGCTTTGGTATGTTAAACTTTACCCTGACTCTGGTACAATTTGCACAGATATGCTACCAAATCAGCTCCCTGAGCCTCAATTAACAAAATCTGCAAAAGTGGTGGGGAAACGTGTGTGTGTGTAAATATTCACATTTATATGTATTCATATGTGCATGAAATATTTGAGATTTGCAATGTACTCATGAATTGAAAATATCTTGGGGGAAAAAAAAAGATGCCACTCAAATACAAATGAGTACTGTCATTTCCCCTAGTTTAAAAGTATCACTTGCAAAATGTCATAATCTTATCCATTTCTGTTGTATGTGCTTAGAACTTGATTCAAGGCATATTTTGTGACCTTATGGGGTTGAAGAGGTGAACAGGCCAAACTGGAAATTAGCAAAGCCAGGAATCTTAAGCAAGAGTGTGGAACTATTCACTCCCACTCCCTGAGGAATTCAGGACCAGTAAGTTGCTCTCTAATGAGCACAGAACAAGAGCATTGCATCTTCTCTTAATTAGTTTGACAGATATTCATTTAAATTTGAAAAGATTCCCAGGCTTGGGATAGCAAAGGGAGAACTTGAATTCCTTTTGCATCTTAATTCTGTTTTTGTTGTGGTGGCTTGGGGGAATGTCAATATCTGAAGACAAATAAAGCCTATGTCTTCATCCAGGGACCTCCACATTTTCTATTTATAACTGGCTACAAACAACCGCATTTTTTAAGTTTGCAGCTGTGAAGTCCAACACAAAGCACCAGGTTTTGCAAGAATATTGTTGGGCCTAGTTTCTATGAAGAGTAGTTTTTTTTTCTCATGCCTAATAAAGGATAGAGTTTCAAGGGAGGCTTTAAATAGCTAGCTTTACATCAGAATAAGTCACTCCTTGGGTGTCAATGACAAGAGGCACAAACCCAAGTTGATGAATTCACTAACTGAAGAATTGTTTTACCCTCAGTACTTAAAAGCATCATGAGTACTGGGTTATCATCATTCCTTGGTTATCCATAGAAATGAATACTCAGGAAACCATATATATTCCCAGACCCCTTTAACCAATAGTAACATGAACTTTATCTGGGGTGGGTAAAATATAGCCACAGTGAGGATAACTCCCTCCATTTTATCCACACTTATTTTTCCCCCGTGGAACTGGGGCTTGAGCCCAGTGGTGGACTATCTCCAAGCTGTACCTCTAGCCCCTTTTACTTTTTATTTTAATACAGGGTCTTGCAAAGTTGCTGAGGGCTCACTAAGTTGCTGAGGCTGGTCTGGAATCTGTTATCCTTCTGTCTCAGCTTCCCAAGTGCTGGGATTACTGGCTTCACTTAACACACTTTAATCTCAGCTGGGCTGGCTGCTTACTCCAGCAGTGCCCAGTTAGGGAGCATTTAAAGACTAACCACATCACTGTTCCGGCCAGTACCTGTAATGCTGGCTGCATAGCCTGATGGGTGTCCTTTCGCCCGGACGGGCCAGCTGTAACCCACAGAGCAGGGAAGTGTCCAAACACAGGCAGCCTTGGGAGAAAGCACCTCACTGGCCTAATCTATCCAGCTAGACATTTAGCTCTATCGAGGTCAGTCTAGTCTAGCTTTCCTTTTGCCATGTGGATACCCCTGCCTCCCACCACCATCTTTTTCTTCATTGCCTTAAAGCAGGTTTCTTTCACTTTATCTGCTTGTCTTAATGAAACCAGGATAGGTCATGGGAGGAAAAGGGTTTGATATTGCAGTTCTGATCAAAAGAAAGAGCAGCAGAATTTGCAAAGTATCACCTCTTCACTCAGTCCACTTGCCTGGACATTAAATTATATGCATTCTCTAGGAACTTTTATTTGATTTACTGGGCAGAGATGGTATAGCATAATACAGTATCAGGACGGAAGGCCTGGGTGAAAACCCCTGCTTTATCTTTAGTAGAATAACCTCGAGCAAGTCAATTCACCTTCTTGAGGATCCATTTCCTCCTTGGTAAAACAAGAAAAAATAATAGATATGAGGATCAGGTGAGTAAATACTAAAGCACTTTTTTGCAGGGGGTGTAGCTCAGTGGTAGAGCACTTGCCTAGCATACATGAGGCCCTGGGTTCCATCTCTAGCACCTGAAAGAGTAAATACAAATAAAGTACTTAATTTTATTGCCATAGAAAGCAGTCATTCTCCACACCTGGGTCCTGGACCAGCAGCATCATGTGGGAACTTGCTAGAAATGCAAATTCTTGGGCCCTCAATGAAAAACTCAGATTGAAGGGAGGGAATATTTTCTATCATATTCTGATAAGGGGTTAATATCTAAACCATATAAATAATTCTTAGAATTCAACAAAAGTAAAACGATTCCATTAAAAAAAAATGGGCAGACATTTGCAAGGAAATGGATGGAACTGGACAACATTATGTTAAGTGAGATTAGTCAGTCACAAAAAGTAAAAAAATCCTATGTTCTCCCTAATACGTGGAAGCTAGGGAGAAACTGTGTCATAAGAGGGACTCTAGACTAAGAAAGAAAAACCTTAGATGAGCAAAGAAGGTGACTTAACTGAAGGTGATGGGGGTGGGGAGGGATACACTCTAATGCACGTGATGTACATTCACAAACATATCAAAGTCAACCAATAAGCCAACCATGAGAAGGAGGGAGGGGGGAGGGAATTGGGTGGGAATTGGGGAAGGGTTAAATGAGAGATTCATGCAAGTATGCTTCTACCAGCTTGTACCTCACGAAGGTGTATGATTACAATGCACCATTAAAAAAATTATAAAAAAAAATAAAAATAAAAAATGGGCAAAGAACTTGAATAGACATTTCTCCAAAGAAGATATACAAATGGCCAAGTAATTACATGAATAGATGCTCAGGGTCACGAATCAACAGGGAAGTGTAAATAAGAAAACACAAGATGCCACCTCATACCCATTATGATAGTTACTCTAAAAAACACCAGAAAACAGAGTTAGGCATGATGACCTATTGCTGTAGTCCCAGTACTTGAGAGGCTGAGACAGGAAGATCACAGGTTTGAGGCCAGCCTCAGCAACTTAGTGAGGCCCTCAGCAACTTAGCAAGACCCTGTTTGAAAATAGAAAATAAAAAGGGAGCCAGGTGTGGTAGTGCACACTTGTAATCCTAGTGCTTGAAAGGCTGAGAAAAGGAGGATTGCAGGTTCAAGGACAGCCTCAGCAACTTAGCAAGATTCTCAGTAACCTAGTGAGACCCTGTTTCAAAACAAAAAATTTTAAAAAGGGCAGGGTGTAGCTTGGAGGTAGAATGACTCTTGGTTCAATCCCCAGTACCACAAACAATTAATTAATTAATTAAATAAAAAGAACTATGGATGTAGCTCAGAAGACAATGCCCCTGGGTTCAAGTCCCAGTACCACAAAACAAATCAAAACAAAAAAATAACAACAAAATCAGAAAACAAATGTAGAGAAACTGGATCCCTTGAACACTGTTGATGATGCAACACTGAAAAACAGTATGACTATTACTCAAAAAGTTAAACATAGTATTATCATATATAATCATAGCACTACCATATATACTTCTAGTCATATATCCCAAAGAATTGAGAGCAAGGATTCAAAGAAATATTTGTACACCCATGTTCATAGCAGGCTTATTCACATTAGCCAAAAACTGAAAGCTATCTAAATGTACATCAATCGATGATTGAATAAGTAAAATATGGTTTATACTCACAGTGGAATTTTATTCAGCCTTAAAAAGGAAAAAAAATTCTGATGCCTGCTACTGCACTGGACAAACCTTATACTATATTATACTAAATGAAATAAGCCAATAACAACAAACAAACAAAAGCAATAAATACTATATGATTCCATTTATATGGGGTGCCCAGGTAATCAAATTGATGGAGACAGAAGGTGGAGCAATGATTGTTAGGGCCTGGGGGCTGGGGAGTTATTGTGTAGTAGTATAGAATTTCATTTCTGCAAGATGAAAAGATATGGCTGGATTGGATGGGGATGGTGTTTGTCCAACACTGTGAATGTACTTAGTGCCTTGGAATTGCACACTTAAAAATGGTTAACATGGTTGGTGAAATAGCTCACTGACCCTAGGTTCAATGTCCAACATAAAAAAAGTGAATGTAGTAAATCTTATGCCATAATTTAACAAAGAAAGTCAGAGGCAGGACCTAATAATCTGAATTTTAACAATCTCTCCACGTAGTTCTGATGCTTGATCAACTTTAAGAAGCACTAATGTAGAGCAACTATTTAATAAATGACAGCTGACATTATTATTATTACATATTCATTAGTAAAATATAAGCAATGTTCAGCATGGTTTAATTTAGTGTAAACTTTTTTATATTCTAAATTTTGAAATCCAGCGAGTGACATTTGGAAACTCTAAGTGAATGAGGAGATACGCTGACAAGAACATTCCTCCTCCCCAACCATTCACGTTTAGGAAGCTCGTATATGTTTATAATTTCCTGGTGTCTGCTTGGAGAATGCAGTCATTTCATTTCTGAAGTGCACATCTGGCATTGTGAAGCCACATACTCATTTTCCCAGGCTCTAGTACCACGCAGCACAGACTGAACAATGTCAGAATCTGTTTCTGACCTTGTTTTTCTTTAGGATCCTAGTCTTATTTTCTTTTTTCTTTTTTAATGTGAAAAGCCAAATAATATAAAAGCAAACTTTTACTTTCCTTTCAGATGGCCCATCAGAATAGATGTTAAGAGCAGCACTAGCAGGCGACTGAGTCTTTCTACCCATCTTACACACTTCCTAAGAGTTAAACAGACAAAGCCTAGAGTTATGTGCTCACACTATTGCAAATTCAGACTGAAATTAACAATAGAAGAGATAGCAGTGATTCGCTTTTTCAGGAAATGCTCCTGAGCTGTAAGCATCCTATTCTGTAAAATCTTATTCGCCATGCGTTTAGATTTTCAAACTTGTTTCAAGTAGCATTTGCTGCCTGGTACCCATTTTGCCTTATTTTTATTTAGCTTTTGAAGAGCAAAAGATGAAAGGCTTTGAAGAATCCCCCACACAAGAAAGGAGAAGCATTTTCTGCAACAGAAGTTGATTGTCCTTTGTTTTTCTTTATAAAGGGCAATGAGGATAAAATCTCAATGCCACACTTGACCATCATCTGTCCAACCAAAGCAAACAAGTCAGTGCCAGTCTTTCCTTATTGTAAAACTAGAATAGAAAATAACCATGCTGTGGTGGTTGAGGCCAAAGCAAATCTCCCTTGCTCCAGAAGGTGTTTACTCTTTTGCTCTCATTGAGTGACAGGACATTGCGGTATGAGTTAAATGTTGGTATTTTGTGAAGAGGTTTTATTTGTTTAGCAAAACCACACTGTTCATTTTGGGTAATTTTTGATTTCTAAATGGTGGAAGTACATTCTGAGTGTGGTTTTTAGGGTTTAACTGATTTGAAGATAAAGATATTGAAGCATAGCTGGGCATGGTGGCGCACACTTGCAATCCCAGCATTTGGGAGGCTGAGACCGAAGGATCCTGGTTCGCAGCCAGCCTCAGCTACCTAATGAGGCACTCTGCAACTTAGTGAGACCCTGTTTCAAAATAAAGAATAAAAAATAGAGCTGGGGGTGTAGCTCAGAGATAGAATGCCCCTGAGTTCAATCCCCAGTACCGCAAAAAAAAAAAAAAAAAAAAAAAAAAAAAAAAGGTACTGAAGCATTAAGAAGATAAAAAGAAAAAAGTGGTCAGCATCTTGTGGATTAATATGAAATGTGGACGTTAAATCTTCTCTTTTGCAGAAATAGCTATATCCGTTTGTTCTCTGCCATTCATTTTATGTAGTTCTCCAATAGCTACGTATCTTGATGTATTCTTGTAGTGACTCCTGTTTGTTTTGTGTTGTGTGTTCTTCCCAGTGAGATGCACCCCTGGGAATCCACCCCTATCTTTTCCATGTTTCTTCTGTAATTTGGGGTTTTATTTACTATGTTTTTGGCATCCCTGCAAGAGGTAGCCTGGTGTAACCCCTCTTCAAGTTGGGTCTCAAGGTTATCTCCCTCTTCTGTTGACTGAGAGGTCCAGAGTCAAAGGTGGGTCAGGGATTCTGCGTGCAGCGTCTCCCTAATGAAGGAGCTCTCCAGACTCAGAGACCAGAGACCTGTGTGGGCTGGAGTGGGGAGGGAGGCTAGGATTCTGGCAGTTGGTGACATAGGGTGCTGCTTCCACCCATGTTCAGTAACCCTTATCCAAATGAGAAACTAATAGGTTTAATCACCTTAAACTGTTTGTTCTCTACTGTGGGTAGGGATGAGGAAAGGATTTGTCTGAAAAATTGTAGGTGATTTTTTTTCCTACCATTAAAAACAAAACAAAACAAAAACTGTACTGGGTATGGTAGCACATGCCTATAATCCCAGTACTTGGGAGGCTGAGACAGGAGGATGGTAGGTTGGAGGCTAGCCTCAGCAATTTAGTGAGACTTTGTTTCAAAATAAGAAAATAAAAAGGGCTGGGGTGCAGCTCAGAGGTAGAATGCTTTTGAGTTCAATCCTCAGTAACACACACACACACACACACACACACACACACACACACACATACACACACAGTGTAAAATCTATATAACGTAAAATTGACCATTTTGCCATTTTTAAGAGTATAATTCAGTGGCCTAAGTGTGCTAACATTGTTGTATAACTATCACTACTGTTCATCTCTGGATCTTTAAGATGATGTTTTCCAAATTACTTCTTGCTTCTATTTCCAAATTCCAGTTGGTTTCATATTCTCTCTCACACACTCTTTTAAAACTCATGTTCCTGTTCTGGTTATTTAACTTAGAAAATAGGAAAGATTTTTTTTTCCCCTCACTGCATGATGAATTGCTCTCAGTGGAATTCAAGCAATCTCGCTGTTTTGATTATTTCTTATGGGGAATGCTATTTTTTTCCTGAGAGGAATGGCAGAGGTGAAGGGGCAAAAAGGAGGCAACTCTTTTTTGAATCAACTTAGCAAAAGAGAGGAAATGGTGGCAATAAGTCATTCCTGGAAATATGTTCTGGGTGCTAATGAGGTGTGGGGGCACTCTGCAGGAGACAACACTCTGTTTTTGCCTAGTAAATCTGGCTGTACATTAGGCCAGGTTTTCTATTTGGCCATTTGCTCTCCAGTGATGAGAACTTAAGGTCATAGTGCCCTTGGGTTTCCACTGAAATGAGCAGGGGGAAGTTCTTTAATATTTACTTAGCGTGCTCCGCATACTAGGAAGTCTACGACAGATAGGCTGAACATGGCCAGCCTCTTGCTGGGCCTTTCTGGGGGAGACTTTCCTGTAGGCACCTGGTCTTGCTGGCTCCAACTTCTTCATTCGGTGTCTTTATTGTTGGCCATGGAAGCCCATTTGGGCAACATAGGCTACATCAGTCCCATATTGAATAAGGTACATTTTTCTTCTTGAAATATTCTTGGAACAATTTATGTGTTTTCCCCAAGGAGAAAGAGACTCAGACACAATTCTTTCTAATCCAAACACCCATTCTCCTCTGCCTCCATCATTGTCATAAACCCCCAAATATTTCTAGTTCTCTATTCTAAACCCTCTCTGGAGGAATTCTACATTTTTAGAGGTATGTTTTCTTTCCAAATATGGCAGTATCCAGTAATATTACACCAGAAGGAAGGAACAAAATCTCAATCTATGTGCAGCTACACATAGGCTTCTCCTAGGGCAGGATGCTCTTATTAAATCTCTGGGTAATTAAGAAGATAATATTAGATATAGAGATGGTTTGCTTAGCCAAACAAAATATAAATGGGAGCAATGCTCACAACATAGGAATACTTAAAACCTTGTGGAGATTGAAGACCTGATGGTGATAACCAGTGGTGAGTTTTAATGCCCTTTAAATTGTTAATGAGCCAGAGCTCCACACTGTGAGATGCTAAGTACCTCCTAATGGGATTATTGACAGGCTTAAAAGTGTTTTCTTTTTGCTGGAGCTTTAGTGGTCTTCATATATCTAATGCCTATTGCCATCAATTTATAATGAGAAATGGTTGTGGCTGGTGGCATAGTTCAATGGTCTAGCATGCTCGTGGCCCTGGACAAATCTCCAGTGCTAGACAAAAAAAAGAAGAATGGTTTATTTTTGGCTCACAGCTTTGGAGATTTCAGCTATGAGCCAAAATTTCAATTGGCCCTGTTGCTCTGGGCCTGTGGCAGTATCACATCATGATAGAAGTACAAAGTAGAGCAAACTGCCTATCTCATAGCTGGGCCACCAAAGAGAGGGAGAGGAAGAGATCCAGGTCCTACTGTCCTCCAGAGGGCAAACCCCAATGACCCAGAGACCTCCCGCTAGGCCCCACCTATTAAGGGTCCCACCACCTCCCAAGAGCACCACACTACTATACTTTAGGAGATACTTAAGAGCCAAACAAAGAAAATAATGCCATTTATTTCAGGCAAGATTAAGTTATATGTTGTGATTACTCTAAAAGTCAACCGAGAGCTCAATCCATGTATTGTTGATCACCTTGGCATCTTGTGAAGTGAATAAGTGCCCTGTCAGTGGCTTTCTATAACACACACACACACACACACACACACACACACACACACACACACACACACAAACAAAAACCAGGAAGAGAAGGATGAATTCCCAGGAGTTGGAGAGTGTGTTAGAGGTAAGGCGGTCCAGCGCTACCCTTCACACTTCCCTAGCCCCTACCTCACCAGCCCCTACTTCACCCAGGCTGAAGACTCCTCTAAGATAACTAGGACAGGATAGGAATGGTGGTGCACGCCTGTAATCTCAGTATTTGGGAGGCTGAGACCGGAGGATCGAAGGTTCAAAGACAGCCTCAGCAACTTAGTGAGACTCTCAACAACCTCGCAAGATCTTATTTCAAAACAAAACAAAAGGGCTGGAGGTAGAGGTGGAGGTAGAATGCCCCTGGGTTCAACTCACAGTAGTACTTCTACTACTACTACTACTACTACTACTACGAAAACTAAGACAGACACATGTCAGCTTCTCCTTGCGTGATTTCCCACAATTTACCAAATCAACCCCCTCCTTATTTAGAAGGTTGAACTACAAGAGTTCTCGGTTCTCTGCTTTAAATCACCACTGACCACACTCCTCACCAAGGAAAGTGGTTCTTTTATGCTGTCAAGCTTTAGGAACACACATGTACCTGGTTTACAAAAAGCATTTGCCTTGTTAGTATTCTAGCAGAGTTTACAGAGTTGCAAGGAGTCAAGTAAGGCCTTTACATGAGAAACATCTTATCTGTTTCATTAACACTTCTTTTGCTTTGGTAAAAGCTCTCCAGTGGTCCTGGGAACATACCACAGATGGGTGGGTTGGCAGGGGCTAGACATTGGAACAATCAGATAGACTTTTAAAGGAAGTCGCTCATTCAAACCTGAGCTATATCTTCAACTTTCAGGGGCTTCTCTTGTTATAATGCTAATGGCAACAAAGAGAGGGCCATACCTGGGTTCAAGTGAAGGGCATGTCTGAGAGGAGGGCTGGAGCAGTCGTGATCACAGCTTTTATTGGTCACAATTTTTATTGACCGTGCTGCATTCTCAACTTCACATCTGAGGAACTGGGATTAAGAACAGTGCGATAGCACTTTTGCCCAGCAAGTCACTAAATCATATAATTATGGAGCTGGAAGGTCAACTCCAGAATTTTACAGATAGGAAATAAATATAATAGCCTTTGACAGAAAATCTACCAGGTTTGTAAACTTACAAGACTATGAGACCAGGGAAGAAACACAAATGAATGAAATGTGCCAGATAAAAATTCTAAAAGGCCCTTTTTCTGCGAACATAATGGTGAATAGTGGTACTGGGGACACAATAGGACTCGTGCTCCATCTAAAAGGAAGCAGCTGCTTCTTGGATTCCAGTAGGTTAATATTATGAAGCAATACAGACCCCATGTGACCAGGAATCTGGATTATTATGTGAATGACCCCAGATAATGAAATGCTCAAGTTAAAAGCATTATGTGGACCAACACAGAGCAAGCCAACCAAAACAAGCCTGTAAGCCAAATTCTGTTTGCAGGTTCTAGCCTGGGCTTAGGGAAGCTTATGTGCAAGGGCATTAAAGAAGGACTGTGAAGCCGGGCGTGGTGGCGCACGCTTGTAATCCCAGCATTCGGGAGGCTGAGACCGGAGGATCCGGGTTCGCGGCCAGCCTCAGCTACCTAGTGAGGCACTCCGCAACTCAGTGAGACTCTGTTTCAAAATAAAGAATAAAAAGGGGCTGGGGGTGTAGCTCGGAGGTAGAATGCCCCTGAGTTCAATCCCCAGTACCG
>PVLC010044238.1:0-12236 GCA_004027655.1 Graphiurus murinus
ACCCAGCAATACCACTACTGGGTATATACCCAAAAGAATGGAAACCAAATTATCAGACCGATGCATGTGTATCTATGTTTATAGCAGCTCAATTCACAATAGCCAAACTATGGAAGCAGCCAAGATGTCCATCCACAGATGAATGGATTACAAAACTATGGGATATGTACACAATGGAATTTTACTCAGCCATAAAGAACAAAATCATGTTCTTTGCAGGGAAATGGATGCAACTGGATGCATTATGTTAAGTGAGATTAGTCAGTCATAAAGAGTAAAGAAGCATATATTCTCCCTAATATGCAGATGCTAGGGAGAAGATGGGGCATAGGAGGGTCTCCAAATGAAAAGGAGAGATCCTCGATAAGCAAAGAAATTGATTTAATTGTAGTGTATGCATGAGGCTGAGGGACACCCTAAGGCAAATGATGTACTTACACAATCATATCAAGGTCACTCACTGAAGTGAACCTGAGGGGGAGGGAGGGGGAGGGAGCGGGGTGGGAATTGGGGAAGGGGTCAAATGAGAATTGTGTGCAAATATGTTTTTAACAACTTGTATTTAACAAAGATGTATGCTTTATTGCACGAATTACTACAATAAAAATAAATTTAAAAAAAGAAAAGAAATTAGTAGAGAGTTTCAGTAAAATTGAGGGAGTTTTCAGTTTGTTCAGTTGATGAGTTTGCATTTGTTTGATTAGTCCAACACTATTTTTTCCCTTTAGACTTTTAAGTTAATGTGTAAAATGTAAAAATGTAGGCACTAAATATTTACATATGTATTAAACTTTTATTTCAAACATAAAAAGATAATATTTTTATGATAGAAAGTTATTTGAAATATGTAAATATATTTTAATTAAAATATAAAACAGACCATAAAATGTACATGATTTTTAAAGATAAAGATAAGAAATATCAAATAATGTCACTTTTTAAAATATACTTTTTTTTTCTGCAAAACACCTCAAATTTTACTCATGATACAAAAGTAGTAACCGGCACATTAGTACAGAAAAACACATAGCTTATAGCTCATTCTTTAAAACCAGAATAGTCAAGTGAAGTCAGTACAGATTCTTGTTTTTAGTATAAAAAGTGAAATTAAAAATATATGTTGGGAATTGAATTGTGTTTTGTTCTTTCTAGAGATGTGACATATATGTTTTCTGGTTGGTAATAGTCTACCAGACACTGCACTAAACCAAAGCTGAGGCAATACGGAAAGCGGTCTGGACCTCCTGCTCATGCTGAGCTAGACCAGCAGAAAATACCATGTTGGCAGGCGAGATCCTGACAGGAAGAAACTGTAGAATCCCTGCCTGCCCCAACAGAAACTCCACCAACCTGGCTTACACAGAAAGGGTTTAAGCAAACATGCACAGACACACTTACCATGCTACAACAGAGTGCTAGTCTATTTCCAGCATACATTCATTGGTGTCGAGTGAACAGGCACACCAATGTGGAAAGCATCTTTGCCTTCATAGCACTGATGACTAAAAAGCACACAGCATATAATACTTTGACCTTTAAGTGGGTAATCATGGACATTCCAAGTTTATATCCACTATGTAAGCCTGAGTATTCATCTATAAAAATATACTTTTTAAAATAATTCTTAAAAGAGACTTCTAGAAACAATGAAACTACATTAGGACCAGCAGAAGACAATGTCACAAGAACTGCAAATATAAGACTGGGAGTTGATTTTCACATGAAGCTGTTACATAGGACATCTCTCTCAGTTGATCATACAGCCAACATAAGCTGTGATCATAGAGATTCAGAAGTCTTAGGACAGGCAGCTGGCTCAAACAACTCCCTGGATAAATATCTCAAGTAAAAACACCATTGAGGATGAAGGCTGAAACGCATGTAAAAAGCTGTGAGTGGACAAAGGACTTTTGCAAAGCGTGCCCAGGAAAGGGTTCATGAGGGGTCAAACACACCAACATGTAGACTGGGGAGGGGCGCACATGTGGAATATCTGACATGGGGTCGCCCCAGAGAAGGCTGACTCAGAAGCACCTAGAGGGTGTCTACTTGGGGAGGGGAGGCGCACTAGGGTGAATGAATACAAAATGGTGTTTCTGGAGCAGTGTGTGCAGAAGGGTCAGGTCATGTTGTTTTTGACCCACCAACACTTAACATGAATGAAGGGCTGCAATACAGAATCTTTCCAAGATGCTCTCTTCTGTTGTTACCAGTGAAGTCCCTCAGAGCCTACTGGGCTGGTGACATCCAGAAGGATCCCATTCATTATCTGGACGAGGGTAGGACCTAGTGCCGCAGATTGTCCTGGGAAGCTGGCATAGAAGAGTATTTACACAACGAAGTCACCACCAACCCACTGCTTAAGTCCAATCCCCAGCCTTCCTTTTCCACTCTGTAGTCCAGAAACATTTCTTTAAAAGCCAGAAAATCTGTAAATGTGAGCAGCATGTCGAATATGGTTATGGTGCTATAATGTAGTTGTGAAGGCCGCCATATTAAACCCAGGGATCTGCTCTTGCAGCTGTTTTTCTATATACTTTTCCACCAAAGAAATATATTCATCAAAAAGGGTGTGTAGGTAAGTCTATTCTCTTCTGTGTCTTTAAACTCCTGGTAGTACCTATCCATGAAATTTCTCTGTAATAACCAGAACTTGTCATCCATCCTTCCTTCCTTCCGCTTTCCATACATGATATTGAGATCGGCATAAATTCCCATACTAATGTCAGAGGAAGTGTTTCCCTCCTCAGTTCTCCCCCCCCCTTTCCCCTAAGACCCTTCCATCACTCCCCTGGGGTTTCTCCTCCATTATCTAAAGTCTCTCCTGTATCCTGATTACTCCCTAGCTTCCACATATGAGAGAAAACATATGACCTTTCACTTTCTGTGACTGGTTAATCTCACTTAACATAATGTTCTCCAGGTTCATCCACTTTCCTGAAAATTACATAATTTTGTTCTTCATTATTGCTGAGTAGAATTCCATTGTGTGCATATCCCATAATTTTGTAATCCATTCTGCTGTTGATGGACACCTAGGCTGGTTCCATGATTTGGCTATTGTGAATTGTGCTGCTATAAACATGGATATGCACGTATCACTAAAATATTATGACTTTAATCCCTTTTGAAAGATACCTAGGCATGACATAGCTGGATCATGGTGGATCCACTCCAAATTTTCTGAGGAATCTTTACACTGACTTCCATAGTGGCTATACTAATTTGCAATGCCACCAACTGTGTACAAGAGTTCCTATTTCTCCACATCCTTGCCAGAATTTGTAGTTGTTTATATTCTTTATGATTGTCATTCTAATTAGGGTTAGGTGGAATCTCAGTGTAGTTTTGATTTGCATCTCTCTGATGCTATTGATGTTGAACATTTTTTCATATATTTATTGGCTATTTGTATTTCTTCTTTTGTTAAGTGTCTATTTAGTTCAATTGCCCATTTCTTAATTAGATTATTTGGTTGGTTTTTTTGTTTGTTTGGTTTTTTGTCAGTGTTAAGTCTTTTAAGTTCTTTGTATATTTTATATACTGGTCCTCTATCAGAGGAGTACCTGGCAAAGATCTTCTCCCATTCTCCCAATCTGTAGACCCCCTCTTTAGAATCTTGATGGTTTCCTTTGATGAACAGAAACTTTTAAATTCAATGCCATCCCATTTGTTAATTATTGTTCTTATTTCCTGAGCTTTTGGGGTCTTATTGAGAAAGTTTCTACCAGTGCCTACATGTTAGAGTGTTGGTCCTTCTCTATTAATTTAAAGGTGTCTTGTCTAATTTCCAGGTCTTTGATCTCCCTTGAGTTGACTCTTGCACAGGATGAGCAGTTGGGGTTTAATTCCATTTTTCTGTAAACAGATAACCAGTTTCCGTACACCATGTGTTGAAAAGGTTGTCTTTTCTCCAACATGATTTTGGCACCTGTCAAAAATCAATTTGCTATATGTGTGTGGATTTGTTTCCATGTCTTCTGTTCTATTGGTCCATGTGTCTATTTTTATGTCAATACTATGCTCTTTTTATTACTATAGCTCTGCAGTATAATTTGAAGTCAGGTATTGTGATGCCTCCTGCATGGTTCTTATTGCTGATAATTGCTTTGGCTATTCTGGGTCTTTTGTCTTTCCATATGAAATTTAGGACTGATTTTTCTAGTTCTGTGAAGAATAACATTGGTATTTTAATAAGGATTGAATTAAATCTGTAGATCACTTTTGGTAAAATAGTCATTTTGATAATATTTATTCTGCCTACCCAAGAGCATGGGAAATCTTTCCATGTTCTAGTATCTCCTTCAATTTCTGTCTTTAGTGTTTTATAATTTTGGTTGTAGAGGTCTTTTATCTCCCTGGTTAAATTTATTCCTAGGTATTTTATTTACCTCTTTATTCATTTTTATTTTTGGAGGGTATTGTAAATGGAATTGTTTTCAGGATTTCTTTTTGAGTGTATTTATGGTTGGTGTACAGAAATGCTACTGATTTTTGTAGATTGGTTTTGTATCCCACTACTTTGTTGAATTTGTTTATCAGCTCTAGAAATCTTTTGGCTGAGGTTTTTTGGGTCTTCTAAGTATAGGATCATGTCATCTAAAAATACAGATAATTTTAGTTCTTCTATTTGTGTTCCTTTGAGTTCATTCACTTGCTTTATTGCTCTGGTAAGAGTCTTGAGTACATATTTTTTAAAAAGTGGTGATAGTGAGCATCCTTGTCTTGTTCCCGATTTTTAAAGGAATTTCTGCAATTTTTCCCCATTCAATATGATGTTGGCTTTGGATGTGTTGTATATTGCCTTTATGATGTTGCGGTAACTTTCTTCTATTCTGATTTTCTACAGTTTTTTTTTTTTTTTAATATGAGTGAGTGTTGGATTTTGTCAAATGCTTTTTCAGTATCTATTGAGATGATCATGTGATTTTTATCCTTAGTTCTATTTATGTGGTGAATAATATGTATTTATTTGTGTATGTTGAACCAGCCTTGCATCCCTGGGATGAAATGAACTTCGTCATGGTGTATAATATTCTTGATGTTATTTTGAATGTGTATTGCTAATATTTTGTTTAGAATTTCTGCATCTATGTTCACCAAGGATATTGGTCTGTAATTTTCTTTTCTTAAGATATCTTTATTCTGTTTTGGTATTAAGCTGATACTTGCTTCTTAGAAGGAGTTCAGAAGAATTCCATCTTATTCTATTTCACAGAATAATTTTGAAGGTTTGGATTTAGCTCTTCTATAAACGTTTTGTAAAATTCAGCTGGGAATCTATCTGGACCTGGGCTTTTCTTTGATGGAAGGCGTTTTATTGCTGTTTCTATGTCTTTGCTTGCTACTGATCGGTTTAGGTTTTCTATATCTTCTTAGTTCAATTTAGATAGGTTATATCTACAAATCTGTCAGTTTCTTCTATATTTTCCAGTTTATTGGAGTATACATTTTCAAAATTGTTTCTAAAGATCCTCTGGATTTCCCCGCTGTCTGTGGTAATGTCTCCTTTTGCATTTCTTATTTTTAGTAATTTGGGTCAATTATCTTTCTTTTGGTTAGGATGGATAAGGATTTATCAATCTTGTTTATCTTTTCAAAGAACTAGGCTTTTTTGTTTTGTTGACTTTTTTTTGCTTTTTGTTTGTTTTGTTTTGTTTGGGTTTTATTGTTGTTCTCTATTTAATTGATTTTTGCTCTGACTTTAATTATTTCCTGCCTTCTACTGGCTTTGAGATTAGTCTGTTCCTGTTTTTCTAGTGCCTTGAGGTTTATCAATAAGTTGTTTACTTGGTGCCTTTCTGTTCTTCTTATGTGGGCACTCAGTGCTATAAATTTTCCTCTTAAAACCACCTTCAGCCAGGGATGGTGGTACATGCTTGTAATTCCAGTACTTGGGAGGCTGAGACAACAGAATCACGGGTTCATGGACAGCCTCCGCTACTTAGTGAGGCCCTCCACAACTTAGTGAGAACCTGTTTCAAAATAAAGAATAAAAATAAGTATGGAGCTGTAGCTCAGAAGTAAAATTTCCCTGGGTTCAATCCCCAGTTCCACAAAATAAAATAAAATAAAATAAAGCCTTCAAAGTGACCCGCAGACTTTGGTATGTTATTTCTCTTTTTTCATTAATTCTATGAATTTTTAAAAAAATTTTCCCCTTATTTCTTCTATGATCCAGTTGTCATTCAACAGTATATTATTCAGTCTCCACGTATTTATGCAATTCCTTTGAGTCTTTCTTTTGTTGGTTTCTACTTTCATTTCATTATGATCTGAAAGGATGCAAGGAAGTATATTACATTTTTTGAGTTTGCTGGTACTTGCTTCATGGCCAAGAATATGGTCTATTTTGGAGAAGCTTATGTGAGCAGATGAGAAGAATGTATATTCAGCTATTATTGTATGGAATATTCTGTAAATGTCTGTTAGGTCCATTTAGTTTGTAGTGTTCTTTAGTTCTGAAGAATCTTTACTAATCTTTTGTCTGAAAGATTGATCCAGTGTTATGAGAGGTATGTTGAAGTTTCCCAATATTATTGTGTTGGAGTCTTTCTGATAATGTCATGAAAAATTTGTTTTATAAAAGTGAGTCCACCCACGTTTGAGGCATAAATATATACTATCATTATATATTCTTGCTGGATTGTTCCTTTTATCTGTAAGAAATAATCCACTTTGTCTTTTCTGATAACTTTTGACTTAAAGTCAGCTTTGTTGGATATGCTTGTTTTTGGTTTCCACATAATGTCATTCTTTACAGATGACCATCCTAGGCTCTCTGTCCATACCTGTCTACAGTTCATGGGCATTTTGATGAAAAATTCAGGGCTATATTTTTCCACCATAAAATTTTCCCTGTTGTCTTAGAATGATGTGCCTTTGAGTATCTCCTCATATGAATTCCTTCAAATTCATGGACCAAATTTTTATCTATAGTCAGCACCTAGAACATAGCCTGATGAATGCCTGTCCATCTCTAGCCATTCTGAGAGATACAGCCCTACCTTAGCCCTTGTTCAGTTGTTCAGGTAGACATGACTGTTCCCTACCACAGTGCTCTCTTTATCTCTCTCTCTTTGCTCCTTATCTTTCTCTGTTACCCATGTTGCATATACGTACAAGTAAATTTATTTTCATATGTATACAAATACAAATATTTGCACATGTGTACAAGCATATGTTGTTGCATATCTGTTGTATATTATACATACATATATATGCCCCATATAGAAACAAATATATGTAGCACATGTTGTTGATGTTGATTGATTGAAGTCTCTCACATGATGACTGTGGATTCAGAATGATTTTATAGAAAATTATTATTATTAGAGAAAGAGGGTAGCTGAGGGGGCTGGGGAGGAAAGAGATATCTCTCCTAGCTCTCCTTCCATAAATATCTTTCTTAAATTAAGGATTTTAACCAAAACACTGTAAAAAAAAATCATTAATCACAGGCAACAGCAATGCAGTCATGGGATGAGTCAGGGAAAAACATCAGGGTAGTCACAGATGAATCAGGGAAGGAAAGGGTAAACAAGGAAGTTGTCAGGGTCTTTGCTTATTGGTCTCATTTGATCCTTGGAGATTTGTCTGCATGCAGAAATCTCCACTTGGATGGGTAGTTTGTGCTTCTCCCAAGCCAGACCGAGGTGACCGCAAAGCTTAAACTAACAAGGCTCCCAACATGTGTATACACAAATATATATACATACATACAAATATATACATAAGGATAAAAAAGATTTCATCAGATGTGAGTCATTAACACATTTTACAGTTCCTTTGTGATAGATAATTCTTGATTAGTTTAAATATGCCTATGAAAAGATTATTTGATGTGAAGTGACTTTCTGTGGATTGATTTCTCAGCAGAAGCTCCAAATCTTTTCTAGCACTACCTCCTAAAGTGTTAATGGTAGAAAGGTGAAACTACCATCTCCAGTCTCTCTTGCAGCTAGGGTTCCCAATGTAATTGATTTTGCTGGTCACAAAGGCCCATGTGGGACATGATACAGAAAGACACTGCCTGTAAGGGATCCAGTCAGTTGACATGAGTTGTGCTGGAGATACTGTGTTTTTCAGATTGCAATGGCAGCAGGAGTAATTTCCCAGTTCCTTAGTTTTCCTATTTGTAATACAAGCAGAATATTTCTAGAGGCCATGAACTGGTGCTAAAAGCTTAGCCTAAAGCGTGTTCCTCTAGCCCTTTCAATGATTCTATAAGCCTTCTAGTCTGTAGTGCATTCCTTTACAGTCAGATTACCCAAAATGCATTCTGTCCTTTGCAACTGAACTATGAACTAAAGAGTATAGTAGTGTACTCTGTTTATGTGTGTGTAATGTGAGGGACTTTCTGTGGCTTGGTTTCTCAGCATATGTGTATGTATGTGTGTATGCATATGCAGTGATTGAGAGTAAGTCTGCTGTAAGTTCAAGCTGATAAAATTCTCATATACAATAGCAATCCAGCATAAAATCTGCAAATGCTCTCTTCTCCAAGGCAAGCTCAAGATAAAAGTAAATGCTAAAAGCTTATAAGCATGTGGAACGACAGTCAGACTTCATGTACTAACGTCTATTAGCTAAAAAATGTGTACTTTACAAGGTCATTTTTTAATTCTAGCTAAAATCTGGTTTCATTTGGGTCATTCGCCCAAAGCAAATTAGAAGAAAATGTGGATGTTACAGAACAGCAGAATAGCAGCTAACTTCCTGACAATGAAGAATGAGCCAGGAAATTAAGAGCAAATGTAAGAACAAAGAAAGCTTAGCAGTCTGGCCCATTAGTGCAGGACATGAGGAACTCCGTACCTCAATCGCCCAAGGGACATCTCTAGCTTGCAATATAATGATGGCACTAAATCAAGAGGCAAAGCTATGAATTGTGTTGCCTTTCCTCTCTTTAATAATAGGGAAAACTAAAAAATAAAGATAATAGGACAGGCTGATGGCCAGCACCTATGTGTTTTATCTTTCTAAGAAACCTGCAACTTGCTCTCCAAGTTTATGCAGAGGCCAGTGACAAGGACTCAGAGAAAGTCTACTTTGTGAGCAAGTCTCTCCACTTGCTCCATGGCTGGCTGTGTCCACATAGAGACTTCTGTGAGGCCACTGAGTCCCTGTTGGCAGCTTTGCTAGACCAGGTGGGGTCTGTACTTCACTTGTCACCTTGGTTTTATCATAAGGACAGTGACATAATGGAGCACAAGAAACAGAAGGGAAAGAGCACTGTGAGGTGTGTGTATGATTTTGGATCTGACCTTTTGTTACAGAGGCAAAATAACTCTAAAAAATAATGACACATTTTATTGTTCTTTATCCAGTTAGAAGTTGTTTCAGTCCAACTTCCTTTCCTAGTGTCAAAGCTTAAATCATGGCCCTTTGAGAAATTGGTAGAATTCACTATTTCCAGAAAGACTTGAGGTAGATGTTTATAGCACTCTCTGGAATGCTAAAAGAAACATAGGAATTTCATGCTTTGAAAGGATATAAGGCCAAAGAGGAAGCACCAGAATTTCTCCATTCAGTATCCCAGAAACAGTGTCCCTCAGAGACAGTGGAGGAAGCTCTGTGCTCTCCAAGCTGAGGACAATATCTTCCAGGTCAACCACACCTCAACCTAAGAAGTAATAGGAAAGATTTTTCTAGTTGTCTCTGAACACCATGGTGCCATACCATACCACAAGGTGAGTGTAATGGGAGGTGGAAGTTAAATGGGAGCATTGTGGTGGCACTACCTAGATCTCAATGCCGTGAAGGGCATTGAGGGCAGTGCTTTCCGCCATCATCACAGGTTTCAGCAGGAAATCCTCCTCCATCTGTGCAAGCCTCTCTGGAAGGTTTACTCCAAAAAGTAACACTGAATTTCTGTCCTTAAAAATGGGAAAGCCTAGCCGGGCGTGGTGGCGCACGCTTGTAATCCTAGCATTCGGGAGGCTGAGACCGGAGGATCCGGGTTCGCGGCCAGCCTCAGCTACCTAGTGAGGCACTCCGCAACTTAGTGAGACTCGGTTTCAAAATAAAGTATAAAAAATAGGGCTGGGGGTATAGCTCAGAGGTAGAATGCCCCTGAGTTCAATCCCCAGTACCGCAAAAAAAAAAAAAAAAAAAAAAAATGGGAAAGCCTGCAAACTCAAATAGAAGGGAGCAACTGGAAGTGAAAGTCCATTCAGAATCTTTTAAAAACATAGATTACAGATAAAGAACTGTGAACCCCTGCTGACATTACAGAAAGATCACCTCAGCCTCTCCCTTGCAATGACACCCTGCCTCTCCCGGCACAGGGTCCGGGATGTACAGGGCTTTATGCCTTTCCCAGCCATCTTGACTGGTTCTTTCCTCTTGGGTCAGTGGTGGAAATCTCATTTCCTCTTGCATCAGGACAGCTGTGCAGAAAAGCACAAGAACTACTAGAAACATTTGTTCCTGAGAACTGGATGTGAAAAATTCCTGGTTTTATTGAACAGCAGATTGATTTGCCATGGTATATTCCTCCTTCCCTAAAGGCACACACTTTAAACTTGATACAACTTCTGCTGGATGAATTGCTACTTTTTGCCAGTCGAGCTTGAAGCTGCAAAGCCCAGGGAATGGGCTTGAAGAATCCAAGGCATGGGGCTATCTTGGAGAATAATCTTCAACGTTTCAGCACCAGGCAGGTGAGGAGGGCATCCATGGGAAGACCATGCTGTGGTGAGATGTTGCAGAACAGATGGGAGAAGAAAGCAGAAAGCAGCACAGCACAATCATCAGAGCTCAGGGGGGCCAGGAGGGCCTCAGTGTGGGAGAACAGGTGGTTTGGTGGACAATGGATTACATATGGAAGATTGATTGAGTAAACATCTCAGGATTCTCACTTGGAAAAGCAACTTCTGAATACAGAAAGGGAGAAGATAAAATTCTGTGGTGTTGAGTTGCAATTAGAGATATGATATGAACTCATGATTTTATGTGTAACAGAGAGTTAAATACAGATATAAATGTGTACATACAATACAAACATACCTTTGCCACCTCCTGAGATGGCCTGAGAGCAGCAATACCAAAGCAATAAGTACCAGCAGAAAATAATGTTTGGCTTCTAAATGCCTTTGGCACTGAAGGTCCAGAGAGCTTTGAATTTTGGAGCCAGAGCTGAGGCTAGAAAAAGATAACATTAGATAATATTGGGACTTCCGGGAAGATGGTGACGGAGTGAGACACGTCTCAAGAGGCGCTGTGAGCTCGATTCAAATCGGTCGTGGAACCAACTTTTTGAAAGAAGAAAAAAGCAACAAAAGGGTGAAAAACGCTGCAAAAACTGGAATACAGCTGAGCAGAACCCGGAAGGCCGACCAGGGAGAGCAAAGAAGCCTGTCTCCACGGCCCAGCACCATGCCGCCAAGCGGAAGCCACCATTGAGCCGGCCCCGAGCGTGGGGGTCTATTAAGAAAGAAATATACAACAACCCTCTGCACCCCACCGGCCAGAGGCAGAGTGAGCGACTTCTGAACTCCTCATCCTAGCCAGGCAGCATTTCAAGGCACCTTCGACAGAGACCAGAACTCATGGTACGACCAGCTTAAGCCTGCGCAGGGCAATCCCAGCTCACCTCTCCCCACAGAGCCAGAGCAGAGATAACTGCACTCCAGGGCTTAAATCAAAATGGACACAGGAGCAGCTTCTCGATGGAAGGAAGGAGAAGAAAAGCAGCTTAAAAGTGAGTAAAGAAACGGGCAGTTGGTCTGAATCTAAGGAGCAGACCAGGGAGAACGGGGGAGCCGGCGCTTGCACGGCAGTAGCAGCCGCCATCTTGTCGGCCGCCCACAGCAGCAGAAATCTGCCCAAAAGATCTGCAGAGACCAAATCACGTCTGCTCTAACAAACTTGCAGGGATTTTTATCTTGCTTCTTGCTGATGGTCCTTCTTTTCTGGGGTTTTTTTGCTTTGTTTTGTTCCGTTTTTACTCTGTTTTCACTTTGCATTGCTTCAATTTATGTATGTTTGTTCGGAGAATTGGTGGCTTTTTAGCTTTTGCTAGGTTCTAGAAGTAAACAACTGAAACCCACCAAAGACACCAATAGAGCAGGCAGAAGAAATACCAGAGTAATTGCAACTCAGTACAAGATACCATTCACAGAGAGAAAATAAAAATAAGAAACCTATAAATTCAGAGAAAGCGTGCAAGAGCAGCAAAGTTATAAATTTAAGAACAGGGAAACCATGGGAAGGAGAAATACCAAAGAAACAAT
>PVLC010044239.1:0-12236 GCA_004027655.1 Graphiurus murinus
AAATGAAATTTAGAATTTGTGGCTTAATAAAATAAATATAATTATAAGTTTATGTAGGTTAACAGCATTGATAAAAATTAAATAGTTTTAAATATTTTAAGTTTGGAGGCCAATATTAATAATAAAAATTAAGTAGCTCTATGTAGGTTAATAGCATTGGTAAAAATTAAATAGTTATAAAATTTTTAAGTTTAGAAAATAATATTAATAATCAGAAATAAGCTTATTACCTGATAGATGGTCAATAAAACATTTATTTAAAGCAAACAGATGTAAACCATGTCTTAATATCGGATTTTTTGAATGGTGCTAAAACATAGATGGCAGAAATTTTAGTGATTTAAGATATTAACACGATGTATATTGTATAGAAAGATTACTTATATTAGTTAGCATATATAAAACCCATATATATATTTTTTTACCTTTATAAGCTCTTATGAAAACATTTAGATGAAGCTAGATACACAACATAGTTAGCTGTTAGATATATACATATCTATGGTCACAGATAGATAGTGTCAAATATAGTAACCCCAAGTTATAGCTGTTTATTTAACTTGAGCTACGACGTAGCTATTAAACATGTGTAAAAAATACAGGCATTTTCCCCAATTTGGTAAGAAGTAGCTTGCTAGGTAATTAAAACAGTAAACATAAGAAATATCCTGTAACGATCCACCCTTTTGAGGTAGTTCTTAGTAAATGTTAAGAGCACAAAACCAGTGTTTTAAATATAAAGAACATAGGAAATTATAAGTTAGAATAAAATTTTAGCATTTTAGATGAAGGCATTTTTTTTCTTATTATAATATCTCCTCATACTTATGACTCTATTATTTGACCTTTTAATGTCTTAAAAATAATTTAAGTTTAAACAATTTAGAACAATGGTTATATTTACTAAAACAGTTTTTATAATAAATTTTAATTTAGATAACCTTTTTTGGGGTAAGAAGAAACAGTATTTAGATAAAACACTTGACATTTTTAATATTTGTTTTAACTCAGGTTTGAACATTTAGAAATCTGTAATGTTAAACTGTTTTTTTTAAAAAAAATTTTACTAGATTTAAATATATATATATATATTTTTGCTGATGTTAAACCAAGAATACTTTACATTTAACAATTGATGTTAGTATTTAACTTACTTATAAAGATAAGTCATTTGTAAGAAAACTTACTTATTTTTATTTAGTTTACCCATTATAATAGCCCGTCAGTACTTTAAGTTATTATTTAACAAATAAAAGATTTTGAGCATTGTAGTTGTGGACATCGAATAGGAACAGATATATAACCTTAATTGTTTATCCTGAAAAAAAAAATCTGTTAACTTTTAATGACATCTCTTGTTTAATAAACTTACAAACTTATTTGTTAAAGACTTAAGTCATGTGAACTAAAAGATATTTGGATCCATTTATTTATTATTATTATTGTTATTATTTTAACCTATGAGCGCTCTTTTAAATTAGCTCTATAAGCTAATTTTGGTACCATGTAGACAATAGACAGACAATACATTTAAATACATATACATGCATACACACTCTCATACCTTTTTATAAAAGACAAATAATAAAATTAGGTAGATATCAGTAAAAAGATCATTGTTATCTCCTGGGGGGACGAAGGATTTTATGGTGAGGTCTGCTATAACACCTCTCAGGGAGAACACGTGTTGCCGTTTGTAGCAACTAACTTTATTTTTAAAATACAAAATAAAAAGGAACAATTATTTAAGTTAATATATATAGTAAAGACAAAGTTTTGTGAATGTGAAAGCTTTTTATCTGACATTAACTATGTTTGTTAGGACATATGAGATTATAAAGAGATACATTGTAGTTACAGTTTTTTGAGAGTCAAGATTGGCCCTTAGTTATGTCCCATTGTGTGTGTGTGGGAGGAATGTATTCATTAGCCCAGTGAAAACCACACCTACATTGCGAGCAACGGAAGTGGCCTGGCTGTCTGTAGTAAAAACAGGCTTTTTGCTGTTTAGTTTGCTGTTTATCATGAGACAAATGTTGTGGCGATCCCATAGATAGCATGGGAAGCTTTTATATTAGAACAAAGTTTAATATAGTCCGAAAAACTGCCGAGTTGGGTTTGATATCTACCTGATGGAATGTGAGGGAGGGGAGAGGGGGCGGGGCTATGGTGGAGGTGAAATTACTAAGGCTTCTGGGGAGGAGTATTGAGCTGCTTGCTTATCTAAAGTTATCCCTAGGGGGTGAAATTCCTAAGGACTTTAGAGAAAGGTAAAGTTTTTGCATTTCCTGCTTGGGTGGGGCTGACTGATTATCATCTGAAACTGGATTCCATTTGAAACTGAATTTGTGGGGGCCGGGGGCAGCTGCAAACTTTCTTTTAAAACCATTTCTCCTGTCTCAATTATGTCCTGAATATCGGGATCTCAGGGGTGAACCCTGAGAATGTCAAGGTTTTAATAGAAGGTTATGGGAGGAACCTTATTTGGGTCAAAGGCTTGAAGACTATCCTAAGTATTTGCCATCATCTTTGATCGTGTCCTCTGTTAGAAAACAGGAACATGAGCCAGGCATGGTGGCACACGCTTGTAATCCCAGCATTCGGGAGGCTGAGACCAGAGGATCCGGGTTCGCGGCTAGCCTCAGCTACCTAGTGAGGCACTCCGCAACTTAGTGAGACTCGGTTTCAAAATAAAGAATAAAAAATAGGGCTGGGGGTATAGCTCGGAGGTAGAATGCCCCTGAGTTCAATTCCCAGTACCGCAAAAAAAAAAAAAAAAGAAAAAAGAAAACAGGAACATGAATTTTACTCTTTTCCATTGCCTTGAAGGGATGGTGCCCACTGGTAAAAGCCAGGGACATGCCTCATGAATCTCAAACCCTAATTCTTCGCGTCCTGAGGGGCTCCCTGAGCCCACTAGGGAAAATTTCATGGGAGCTAAGAGAGGAACCCATGTTGGCGATGGAAAAAGGCTCTCAAATCTGTTGTTCTCTGCATAGGCCTCTGGGATGTAGTGAGCTCAGAGTTTGCAGGACTGTGACAAGGACTAACCAGAAACTAGGCTTTGTCAGAGTGATTCAGAGTTTTTGCATAGCCAGATCTCAGTACCCTTCACACTTCCCGGATCGGCATAGCGAAGTGCCTGTTAGCGGACTCAACGTGATTGAGAGCCTTAAATCCGAAGACCAATGTAGAAGGGGAGACTTTTTAAGCCTTTAGGGTAAATCTTGTTTGCAAAATCATCTGCTTACCTTACACCACCTGGATCAGTCTCCGGCGGGCGTTCCGCGGCGATCCCTATGACAGAGCCTTCTCTCATGGCACTTCTTCCTGTGGCGGCTCAATGACAGAGTCTTCTCTCACGGCACTTTTTCCCGTGGCGACTCAATGATTGTCCGGCCGGACCCGATGTGCAGATGTTCCCCGGAAAGCCTAAACCTTGGTGCTCCATGTGACAGCCATTAAATGCCCCGGCCGGCGGGGGTTGGGAACGAGAGACCGAGGCAGCTTAACCTAAAGGAATGAAGCAAACAAGCGACGCGAAAGAATGGAGGCAAGACAGGATTCTGATCAAGCCTCAATTTTTATTAAAAGAAAGACTGCTTAAGTAGCTAGAGGTGAGGGGTGGGGTCAGGGTGTCAGGTAAGCTTATGTGGGCTTGCAGGGTTGGTCAAGGCTGACCGTGTCCTTATCAGGTAAAGGCCTCAGCGGGATAACAGAACCGGTTTCTGCATAGTCATTGTGGCTGCTGAGGGGAATTCCCCCAAAGGGGGAATTCCAGCTCTGACCAGCCTTCCGGCCCCCAACAGGTTCTCAAGACACCAAACAGGTGTGGGATGAGGAGGAGGGGAAAAGTCACTGCAGGAGGCCACTGAGACCCCAATCACACCCTCCAGTGCCTTTATTGTCCTTGGGAACGAGTGATGTTGTGAATGAGAAATGAGGGTGCTCAGTGAGCGCCTGCTGTGTGCCAGGCTCACACTGCCTCAGCATTCATCCTGCCTACCCACATGATAGTGGATGTGACACTGCCACCCACTCCCCCAGATTACAGATGGGTAAACTGAGGTTCAGAGAGGGGGATCTCCAGCCCCAAGCCCCCAGCAGGAAGCAGCAGAGATGGGGACTGAACTTGGGGATTCTTAGTTCTTTTCTCTCCTCCCAAGCTGAGCTCTGAGCTGCAAGGAAAGATCCTGAGCACCCGATCTAGGACCTGTGTCCCCTCCTCTATGCAACATCACTGCTATCCCTTCATAGAGGCTCAGACCCACTGCAGAATCGACCCTGGAGGCTTCCCTGAGGGAACCTCTCTTCTAGGATATATGACCAAAAGTAGCCACTGACCAGATCTGGTTGGTCTGGCCCAGACTTCTACTCTACACTTGGAGAAACTGAAGCTCAGAGAGGAGGGGCTTGTTCAAGTTGGCATCTGCACAGGAGGCTGCTGCCTCGTCATTCAGCCCTGCCCCTGCCCCACCTCCCACTAGAGCCCCTCACTCACACTCGGGGGTCTTGACTCCATGGGGTGAGGGGTGGATCCTTAGATCCTCCTGGGATGAGATGAGGAAGTGAGTGCTGGGCTCCTGATGGCCAGGTCAGTTGGCTGCTGCTCCCCAGGCTGGGCCCCAACATCTCCCTCTGCTTGGGGTGGCTTACACATTCCTGGGAGGACCCCACTGCCCCCCTCCCCTCTCAGGTAGAATCCCCTCTGACTGAGTCTCCTCAGTGGCCCCTCACTCCTATCCCCACTAGAGCTGTCCTGGGGACAGGGACAGAGTGACACTCTGGGCCAAGACAGGACAGGGTCTAGGGGAACTCACCTGAGACCACGAGCTTCAGTGGGACACTGGGGCATGACAACAGGTGAGGGAACAAGCTTCGAGAACCATAGCACCTGTAGGTCCCCCCGAGGGCTGAAGTCATGGCTCCCATGGAGAATTCTGCCTTGTACGGCTGAGCTCGAGAATCTGATCTGACACGCAGGGGGGGATGGGCCACCCCCTCCTTGGACAGAAGGAAAGTGTCCATCGGGCTCCATGACCGACACAGCAGGATCACGTTCTCTCCTGGGGACACCATGGGGCCTGAATGCACCGATAAACAGGGTGTGGCAGGGAGCTGTTCTAGAGAGAAGAAGGAAGAGTGAGGGTCGCCCCACCTGGTTCTCAGCTGAAGTGTGCCCAGGGCCTTTTTCTGAAGACCCTCGGTGTCTCTGTTTTCTCTCATTTTGTTCCTCCCTGTCTCTCTTTCTCTCTCAATGAGATCCACTCCAACCAGGCCTTCCCCTCCAGGGGCTCCACCAGCAGGATCTACGCAGACTCTGGCTCCCTGGCTGCACCTGCTCAGGCTCCTCACCTGCGATCAGGATGTCCAGGGCCTCACTGTGGGCCGACCCCTCGGAGGAGAGGTTGTGTCCACCATAGCATCTGTACCAGCCCCCGTGGGAGCCTCTCACAGGGCCCAGGGGGAAGTGAGCCTGGGAGAGCCCAGCCTGGGGCTGCCAGCCAGGGCCCTGGAGGAAGTCACGTGCCCCCTCCTTGGACACAGCGAATCTGTCATAGCTGAGGTCAGAGTGACACTGGAGGGTGAGGTTCTCTCCAGGAACCAGGACAGGGCCCTGCTGGATCAGGAGGGAGGGCTTCCTGGACACCCCTGCAGGGTAGAGGAGCCAGGGCTGAGGGGCTAGTTCCATCAAACAGCTGCCCCTCCCCTGCTGCCTGCACCATGCGTTTTTCCCTTTTTCATTTTCATCTTTGGTCTACTGGTCATCTAGAAAACAAAATGGTTCAATGTCCCACAGAGGCTGTTATTAGTTTCTTCCACTGCAGGAAATCCCAGACTCTCCTGGTCACCCAGGTCATGAGTTGCCTAGCATATAAGCTAGACTTCCGAGAGCAGAAGATGAGGAGGGCATGTGGGGCAAGGAGAGCTGCACACAGCAGCAGCAGTGGAGCAGCAGCAGCAAGAACAGCAACGTGAGCGACTCAGCCGTGGTTCCTAGGCTGTGGCAGCTCAGGCCCAGCGAGGGCCCCTGTGCCAGGAGACCCTTTGGGGACCATTCTTTTGCATGGGAGCCTTACTGCCTCTCCCTGCTTCCTCTATTAAATACTGCAAACTGACTCCCATGCCTTCTGAGCTGAATTCTTTTGATGTCCAAGACAAAAGCCAAGGTAAGCTACAAGTCTGGCCCTGAGACTTCCTCACACTGGCTCAACCTGTAGTTCCCACTATCTCACCCTGAGGCTCTGAACTGTTTTATAGGGGACCAGGTTTGATCTTACCCACAGCCTGCACATGACAGGTCTTCCCAGTCCAATTTTTCTTAGAGTATTGATAAAACCTGAACCCAGTTTATATTAATATTTGTTTATATGATGGTGCCTTGCCCAGGCAGGGAAAAAATGAGGACTCTGTGCTCAGTATGGGTGGGGGGAGCATAGAAATAAAATAAATCAGAATTTTTAAAGGGAGGAGCCCAAGATGACAACTGAGTGAAATGCCTCTCTGTAGAACTGCCATAAAAGCAGCCTCTTGACAGAAGAAAACAAAAGCAGCAATAAAGTGAACAAAGTAACAAAAATTTAAATTCAGCTGAACAGAACCCAGAAAGTGGACAAGGGAGCCCACATGCGTGTGGCAGCGGGGCAAGCTGCAGAGCAGCAGCTGCCATTTTGCCAGCCGCCCAGAGCGGGGTCTACTAGCACCAAGAGATCTAACGACCTCCTGCATAACCAGAGACCAGATGTGGAGTAAGCGACTCCAGAACTCCACACCCTAATCAAGCAGCATATCCCTGCACGATCAACAGTGATTGGAAAGCATGGGACAACCAGCTTAAGCCCTCAGCGGAGACACCCCAGCTCACCTCTCCCTCCAGAGCCAGAGCAGCAGTCAATTGTGCTGTAGAGAGCAATTATCAACCTAAGAGAGGGCTCGTTGAATGACTCATCGAGACCCCATGACAGGTAAGATTATGCACCTGGTAGGAAATGACCTAAGACAGGCACAGTCCTTTGGGCATTTTAAAATAAAAACAGTGGAGTTGTGGGAGCCCAGCTGAGCCCTTTCCCCCCTGGCAGTTGCTATCTGCATATATGAATAATTATACTGATTCTTCTGCTATGGCTACTTTGGAGTCTCAAAGTCTGAAAATTGCTCCTTGGATACATAGATGAAAGACCTTCCTACTTTTTTTTTTTTTTTTTTTTTTTTGCAGTACTGGGAATTGAACTCAGGGGCATTCTACCTCCTAGCTATACCCCCAGCCCTATTTTTTATTCTTTATTTTGAAACCGAGTCTCACTAAGTTGCGGAGTGCCTCACTAAGTAGCTGAGGCTGGCAGCAAACCCAGATCCTCCGGTCTCAGCCTTCCAAATGCTGGGATTACAAGCGTGCACCACCACGCCCGGCTTCACCCTCCTACTTCTCAAAAAGTAAATATATGACTCTAAAGGTTTATGGTTTTATGACTCTAGAAAGTTTGCTTGACCAGGCTATGTTAGGAATGTAGGCTATATGTTGAAAATGAAGACGTGGTGCTAATTGTGCTCTGACAATGATTGATATGTTGTAAATGTATACGTAACTGTGTTGTACTCAAGACATGTATAAAAAATCCGTGCTGAATAAAACAAAAAACAAAAAACAAAAAACAAAAAAACCGTGCTGTAGAGCTGGAATCAAAACTGCTGCAAAAGCAGCTTCTTGATGGAAAAAAAAAAGCAGCAAGAAAGTGAACAAAGTAAAAAAAAAAAATGGAAGTGCAACTGAACAGAACCCAGAAAGAAGAGCCCATGTGTGCAGCAGTGGTGTGTGCTGTGGAGTGGCGGCCACCACTGAGCCAGCCGCCCAGATCGGGGTCTACTAGCATCTAATGACCTCCTGCATACCCAGACCAGATGTGGCGTAAGTGACTCCAGAACTCCACACCCTAATCAGGCAGCATATCTCCACATGATCGACAGTGACTGGAACACCAGGGACGACCAGCTTAAGCCTGTGGCAGGGACACCCCGGTTCACCTCTCCCTCCAGAGCCAGAACAGCGTGGAACTCTTCCCTCTCTCACTCCTATCTATATTCTTCTCTTCGATACTTCTTTTTCTCTTTCATTTTTCCTTTTTTTCCCCCGTCTCATATCAAGACCATTTCATATCACTACACCTACATGCTCTGCATTGACTACCAGAATCCCCAGACATATCCACTATCTGTAATCTTTACCATATATCACCTCAACACACTCAAACTCTTACTCCACTGGACCATATCTTCTATTTTACCCTATTTTTGCATTCATCACTGTGGCTTCTCCCCCCTCACCCAACCTTCACCAGTGAACACATCCTGTCCTTGTAAATACCAGTGGACACCTCTAAATCCCTACTGCAGAGATTGGACCAGAGAGGTGAACCACTAGAAAGGGTTGCCAAACCCTAAGGATAAACTCATCTCTGCTGATAGAAGGAATAGCTCAACACATCCCACATTGAGGCCTAAAAACGCAGAGACCGCAAACTGTCCTACTCACACCTCTGAGACTAATCCCCATAACAAGATCCCTAGTAGTCAACACCTGAAATTCACCAATGGCATCATTACAGTGGGCAGAAGAAGCCCTAGAGTAGTTGCAACTCAGTACAAGACATTATTCACACAGAAAATAAAAACAAGAAACCTATAAATTGAGAGAAAGATTTCAAGAGCAGCAAAGACATAGATTTAAGAACAGGGAAAACATGGGAAGGAAAAATAGCAAAGAAACAATGAGCAACCACAATCCCCTAATAACAGAACTCACCAACAATGATAATGGCAGAGATTACCAGAAGAGCAATTCAGATCTTTTTTTTTTTTTTTTTTTGTGGTACTGGGGATTGAACTCAGGGCCATTCTACCTCCAAGCTACACCCCCAACCCTATTTTTTATTCTTTATTTTGAAACCGAGTCTCACTAGGTAGCTGAGGCTGGCCGCGAACCCAGATCCTCTGGTCTCAGCCTCCCGAATGCTGGGATTACAGCGTGCGCCACCACGCCCGGCTTCTCAGATCTTTGATAGTAGAAATGATACAAGATTTCTGGAAAGAATGCAGAGACAGCTGGAAAGAAATAAAGGAACAAATAAAGAAAGAATCTGACACCCTGAACAGGAATCAAAGAGAAGCCTTGAAGGAAGTGAAGGATGTGAAAGATACAATAATTGAAATGAAAACATTAATTCAAACTATAAACAGTAGATTAGATCCCATGGAAAATAGAATATCACTCTTAGAAGATGACCATTTCAAAAATGAATACATAGTACATAATTTAGAAAAAAAATTTGACAGTATGAATTGGACATCGACGAGATTTGAGCCAGTTTTAAAAGAGTAACCTAAGGATAATAGGAATAGAAGAGGGAATAGAAGTTGAAACTAATGGAATAAGCTATCTTTTCAAAGAAGTAATATCAGAAAATTTTCCAAACATAGAGAAGTTGACACACAGGTACAGGAAACATACAGAACCTCCTCTAGACAAAACCAAAGAAGAGGTTCACCACGCCACATAATAATCAAATTGACCAATGTAGAGGCCAAGGAGGGAATCTTAAAGGCAAAAAAAGTAAAAGGCCACGTGACATTTAGAGGCAAAGCAATTAGAATCACTCCAGCAACATAATCCAAACTCTTCAAGAAAATAACTTGCAGCCAAGATTCCAGCAAAAGTATCTCTCAAAATTGACGAGGAAGTAAAAACCTTCCATGATAAACAGAAATTGAAAGCCTTATGTCTTCCAAACCAGCACTAGAGAAAATACTCAAAGAGATTAACTATAAAGAAGAACTAATAAATAAATGTCCAAACCAGAGAAACAATAATCTCAGTTTACTCCTGGGGCATCTGAGATCCAGGATGGTGTGACCCTTAGATGTTGTTGTAGTCAGCCTTCCTGCCGCTGTGACCACAATACCTGACAAGAACAACTCAGAGGAGGCGAGACTTATTGGGTTTCAAGGTGTCAATTCATAGGGCTGGCTCTGAAGCATAGTGGCGGGGGCAGGGTGCAGGGAGGGATGCTGCTCCAACATCATGAAGGCTGGCAGCGGGGTGTGGCGATGGTGAGGGGGCCGGTGCACACACATATATAGTCTCCAAGACCATATCCCCAATGACCTGCCTCCTCTAAGGTTGACACATTCTACCTGCCTACATTGTTATCACCCAATCAATCCATCAATCTAATCGATGGATTGACCACTGATGAAATTAGAGCCCTTGTTGATTCAGTTATTTCACCTCTGAACATTTTGTGTGTGTCTGTGAGATATTAGGTATTGAATGCAGGGCACTGTACCTCTGAGCTAAACTCCCAGCCCTATTTTATTTTTATTTTGAAACAGGTTCTCGGTAAGTTGCTGAGGCTGGCCTCAAACCTGCTATCCTCCTGTCTTAGCTTCCCAAGTACTGGGATTACAGACATGCACCATCACACCTGGCTCCCTCTGAACATTCTTACATTGCTAATACATGAGTTTTTCCAGGGAACATTTTATATCCAAACTATAACAGTTATGGAGGTGAGTTTGATCAATGATGGTTGTTAGTTTTCCAGCTTTTCCTGTCCTGGGGGCTCTCTTGCTCACTGTGTGGGACCTGGGGATGTGAGCCCAGGGATTGCTGGTGCTAAGGGTTGGACAAAAGGGCCAGGGGAGGTGGGAGAGGGTGTTCCCCAGCCAGGGGAAGGCTCAGGATGTCGAGGTCAGCCTAGAAGGGAATGAGACCTCCCATCCTTCATCAGCACTTTCTGGCCCCTAGAATCCCCAGTGAAATCAGCCCCCCATCCACAGAAGCAGGCTCCCCCACAGGAGGGTCACCTGGGAACTGGGCCCTGGGGAAGAGCCCAAGGGGACAGGCTCTTGTCTAGAAAGTGGGAAGGTAGCTCCTACTTCGGGGTCCTGGGCTGGGTCTTGTCCACCCATCAGCAATGCCCTTTTGTCCTTCTGCTTCCAGCCCCCATCTTCCAGAGCTACAGGGGGTTGAACGGTGTCTGCTTTGGCCTGTTTGGTCTTGCTGATCCTGCCAGTAATCCTGGGAGAAGCTTGTCACACCCAGCACAAGTCGTGGGGACCAGAGAGTGTCCAACAGAGAGCTTGGACTCCAGGGACAGAGTAGGGACACACTCATGGACTCTGAGGCCCCCACCCAAGAAGACGTTGAGTCGCTGAGAACTGTGCTCTCTGCCTGGGTGCAACACATTCTCAACATGCCTCAGGGAGCAGCGTTGACACTTTCAGCCTCTGGAGTAGAACCAGTCCAGGTCACCAGAAGTAGGAGCTACCTTCCCATTTCCAGGCCAGAACCTGTTCCCTTGGGCTCCTTCCTGGGCCCAGTTCCCAGGAATATCAGCTCCTGTCCCCCAGGGTTTGCCTCAGTGTGTGATGCCCATCTTCAGGGGCCTGGCTCCACTCCTTCCTGGTCTCTCCTCCCTTCTGATTCCAGGACAGCATCCCGTTTTCCTCAGCTTGAGCTTCTCCATCCACCTCCCTCTGTGCTCTACAGGGCCTGATGGCCCAGCCCTGGCCATTTCCTTAACCTTCACTCCTGTCCATTCAGGGCCTCCCTCTCACCTCAGCAGGTGACCTCCAGGCTGGAGCTTCCCACACCCTGAAACTCAACATTAGCAGCTGCCTGCTCAGAATCAGGAACTTGTCCCAGATGCCCTGGATTTTCCAGAAACTGATACCTGTTACCAGTCCAGCCTTCACCATGGAGGCCATGAATGATACCTCCCGTTGGATGCACTAAACCCTTTATTATTGTATGATGACGTTGCCCCTTGCTCTAGTAATTGACTGAAAGTCTTTTTTTTTTTGGTCTGAAGTAAAAATTGGTACCTCACTTTTGTTTTCCATTTCTTTTTTTTTTTTTAATTTTTTTATTGTAGTAATTCGTGCAGTATAGCATACATCTTTGTTAAGTACGGGTTGTTAACAACATATTTGCACACAGTTCTCATTTAACCCTTTCCCCAATTCCCACCCCAATCCCCTTCTCTTCCCTCCCCCTCAGGTTCACTTCGGTGAGTGACCTTGATATGATTGTGTAATTACATCACGTGCTTGAGGGCGTCCCTCTGCCCCCTGCGTCCACTACAATTAAATCAACTTCATTGCTTATCGAGGATCTCTCCTTTTCATCTGGAGATCCTCTTATGCCACATCCCCTCCCTAGCATCCACATATTAGGGAGA
>PVLC010044240.1:0-12236 GCA_004027655.1 Graphiurus murinus
AAAACAAAAAAAAAAAAAAAAAAAAAAAAAAAAAAAAAAAAAAACCCTATTTCCAAATAAGAAATAAAATTGGGCTGGGGGGAGTGGGTGTATCTTGGAGGTAGAATGCCTCTGAGTTCTATCCCCAGTACCAAAAAAATAAAAAATAAAAAAGGGCTGGGGGTATAGCTTGGAGGTAGAATGCCCCTGGGATCAATCCTTAGTACCACAAAACAAAGCCACTATATTGGTGGCTATAGCAGCTGGCAGTGCGATGGAGGTTTGGGGGTAATATCATGGTTTCCCTCACCTCAGATGGGGCCCAACATATGGCTGAGAGAGAAGTTACCATCAGTCAGATATTCAACCCACCACACCTCCCTAGAACAGAAGCCTGGGCTAGTGAAGCAGACCATCTTGTGCTGCTCAGAAGAGTCTAGGTGGAGCCGGGCGTGGTGGCGCACGCTTGTAATCCCAGCATTCGGGAGGCTGAGACCGGAGGATCCGGGTTCGCGGCCAGCCTCAGCTACCTAGTGAGGCCCTCCACAACTTAGTGAGACCCGGTTTCAAAATAAAGAATAAAAAATAGGGCTGGGGGTATAACTCGGAGGTAGAATGCCCCTGAGTTCAATCCCCAGTGCCACAAAAAAAAAAAAAAAAAAGAAGAGTCTAGGTGGCCAGCAGGGGTATGCTCAGAAACATGGATACCAAGCCCCAAGGCCCCCAACACAGAGTCTATGAGGGCAGTGCACTGGCCCAGAGTCCTTTATTATAGAGTGGGAGTGTCAGGTCTGACCTATACCATGATGGGTGCACCTGAACCCCTGGGATGCCAGATGAGGAAGGGGTATTTTGGGGTAGGGGGCCAGGAACTTCACCCAACTTACAATGGTGGAAAGGAACAGCCCCAAATCCCACTCAGAGGAGGCGAGGTAAGGACCAGTATGGGAGACACGAATTCTGGGCCTGACTACGAGTTAAGTGCCCAGTTCAACCAGGAAATGGTCCAGCTCTTAGTGGTAGTCTGGCACCGGAATATCTCCTGCCCAGACCCTGCCCCACTTGAAGGATGAAGTACATGGAAGAGAAGAATAAAGCGGGCTGGGCTTCAGGTCCGATCTGGAAAAAGGAGTGCAAGGATGGAGCTGGTGTAGTGGTGGAACTGGTGAAGGCTCCTCAACCAGTCCTGCAACCGGAGTAGCCAAGGGCTCGACAGGTATTGCCCGAGATCCCCCATCAGGGTGCAGGGTGTGCGGCCAGGTGGCGCTCGAGCAGCGCCCGGTGAGAGAAGACCTTGCCACAGGCCGGGCAGGGTGCGCGCTCAGGCCGGTGTGTGCGCATGTGCACGTTGAGGGAGCTCTTCTGTGTGAAGCGCTTGGCGCAGACTGCACACTGGAAGGCACGCACACCCGTGTGCGTGACCATGTGCTTCAGCAGGTAGTCGCGCAACGAGAAGGATCGCCAGCACACTGCACACTGGTGCGGCTTCTCCCCTGCAGATGACAGGGCGGATTGCACATGTATGTTAGACCACCCTGCCCTCCCTGGCACCCCTGGCAGGGGGCTGTGCTCCTCTCCCCTCCCAAAACAGCCATACCCTGGGACTTCTTGCCTGTCAAGGAAACCTCTCCATACTCTGGAATTCTACTCTTGAGGGAGCCCCATTCCAGGATCTACACTTTCATCCCAAGATGCCACTGCCTGACAGGGACCCCCAAATCCAACAGGTACCCTCCCCGCAGGGAACCCTGCATGTCTGTAATATCCATCACCCATCTGGACCCCCACTTGTATCTCATCCCATCTTCAGGGACCTTCTTCCCAACCTATACTACACTTGGTACCTAGACAGTGGGCCCAGCCTGCCCTACCCCATGCTCACAGAGCCTTCTAAACTCTTAGATTGCCAGTTACTACCCGGGGGGCAATCTGGCAAGGCCCGGCACCCTTATAAGAGAAGAGACTAGGGCATATCTGCCCCTCCCTGCTGGGAGCCACCAGTTGTCTGTGGGCCACTAAAATGTCCCCAGAGTGAGAGTGGGCTGCCCCTCTCCCCTATATTGGAGAAGGAGGAGTCATGAAATGTTTGTGATTTTTTTTTTTTTTTGAGGGATTGAACATTGAACCCAGGGGCATTCTACCTGAGCTACACCCCAGTCCTATTTTTTATTCTTTATTTTGAAACAGGGTCTTGCTAAGTTGCAGAGAGCCTCACTAAGTAGCTGAGGCTGGCCATGAACCCGGATCCTCCAGTCTCAGCCTCCTAGACTGCACCACCATGCCCAGCTATGAAATGTTAATAAAAGGTCTAGCTCAGTGACAGGGGACTTCAGGATAGTGCCTGTCCTGGGTGGTGGTAAGACAGGAAGGGGGAATTCCTTAGACCAACCAGGCTCCAGCACCTGACTCAAGCCACATAGCTCTGGCCACACAAAGTCCAGCAAAGCTGGCACTACCTTGGGACTCCTGGCAGTCACTCAGCTTCCCTTATTTCCTGGTGCAAGCCTCCTCTCTATTCTTCCCAAGGTAGACAGTTGGAGATTTTGAACTGTGACAGCTCAGTCTCTCCCCAGCTCAGAACACTGATGGCTTCCCCACCACTCAGTCACATCCCATTTCTGCCCCTGAAGAGCCCCCCCCCCCCCCACACACACACACACTTTACTAGCACTGGGGCCTTCCAGCCTAGGTTTTGATTTTCCTAACAATGGCCAGCTCCACCTGCTGGCAGGCTTCTGCTTTCCATACTCCTGCCCCCAACCCAGTCCCCAGGGAGCTACCTGCACAAGATACTACACCACCACCACCAGCAGCAGTACACTTCCAGAGGTACCTTCCAGCTCCTTACTTACCTCTCCCTGTTTCTGCCCTGGCCAAGGTCAGAGAGAAGCTCCCCTTGGCCTTTGGGGCCCTTTTCCCTTTCAGGGGCTGTGAGGTTCTCCACACCACAGCCTCAAGGACTCCTCAAAGCCTCATCTGGCCACCTCTCCATCCTCTCCCTAGGCCAGTGAACCCACCCTTCTTCACCTCTAGCCCCAATCACCTAGCTGACATATGAAGAGATGCAGGAGATTCCCTGGAGCTTTGATCCCCAACCTGGCCACACACCCCCTTCCGGCCCATTCCAGGCTCCACCACAGCTTCCCAAAGGCCCTGGACAGGCTACTCCTCCCTAGTTTAGCCTCAGGATCCCTCCCCCCCTCCATAAAGCAAGGAGGAAGAGATAGGCAAGAGCCCCGGCTGCTCCCCATGGGGGCTTCCCCCAACCTTCCTCCCATTTGAAAGGCTCAATTTCCAGAACCCCTGGGATTACCAAAAACAACAAAATCACATCAGTGCCTAATCATCCCTAGGCCTTGAAACCCTAATAACCAAGGGGCTCAAAAAGGTTGTTCCCTTCCTTCTCCCGCCCTGGCTCACCCGAGTGGATGAACATGTGCTTGGTGTAGTTTTTCCGAGAGCTGAAAGTCTTGCGACAGTGGCTACACTCATAGGCAGGCTGTTGGGCACCTGCAGCACGCACAGGGGTCCCGGAGGGGGCTGCGGCAGGAGCAGCAGGCTGGGCTGGGGCTTCCCCCAGCTGGATGCCGGGAGTTGCCTCAGGCTGGAGCGCAGGGAAGAAGGTAGGTGGGGGCACAGGGGCTGGCCCTGATGGCGTGGGAGGGGTTGGTGCCGGCGGTCCAGGGGCACCCAGGTGAAATGGGAAGAGCGCAACAGGTGGCCCTGGGGTCTTTCCTCCAGATGGGCGAGGTCCGGCCAGGGCACAGTCTGGGGGGGCAGGGGTCTCTGCAGGGCAGCCTTCAGCGGCAGAGCCCTCCTCGTGCCAAGCAGATACATAACTATCTGGGAACACATCCTCGGCCGCCACAGCCCCCCGAAGGAAATCTCTCCCCGTACCACCGTATTCAGCAAGGCCAGTAGGTGCAGGGGGGTCCTCTTGTGCGCTCTCAGCTGCGGCAGTGAGGAAGCCAGCAGCACAGTCGGGAAAGGAAGGAGGCGCCTGGCCCTCGCCTGGGCCGCCACCCTCACCGTCCTCGCCATCGGTCTCACCATCGGTCTCCTCCTCATCATCCTCGCCTCTGTCGTCAGGGGCGGGCAGTGCTGGGTCGGCATCGGACCCCTCCGCTTTGGCTGGAGCCGGGGGTGCAGGCAGCTGCAGACGCGCGGGTTGGCGCTGCTTGCGGCTGTGCGCAGCGCCGAGGTGCCCTGGGGGGCGTGCGGCCAGCAAGTGGCGCAGGCGGTGGCGCAGCTGTGCAGGCGCAAGTGGTGGGGGCACCGGTGTGGGCAAGGGTGCAGGCGTGGGGGCGCCAGGAACGCGAGCGCGTGCAATAATCTGCGTGCACTCGTCGATGACCGTCTGGATGCGAAGCACTGAGGCAGCCGTGAGCACCTGCAGCGCTTCACCCTGTGCCACCACAAGGGAGCCGCTGTAGAGGAACTCGACCAGCTGGCGCACGGTCTGCGCGGGCACCACCGGTGGCACACGAATTTCGGAGTGGCCGAGCAGCAGCTTGTCCTGGAAGAAGGGTGAACCGGCAGCCAGCACGCAGCGGTGTGCACGCAAGGAAGCTTCGCGAATGCGCACCGTCACATCGCAGAAGTGCCCGCCTAGCCTCTGCCCATTGAGGGTCTCAAGAAGGGAGCGTGAGAAGTTCTGCAGGTGGATGTGGTGCACCGCCTCCGCTGCCGCCATCTACACAGGACAAATGGACCCGAACAGAAACTTTAGCCAAAGATTTTCTTCAGCCCCTAGAGTCAGACAGGGCGAAGGATGCACCACATTCCCAGGCCTTGCTGATCCCATTCCTCTCCAACAGCCTCTTACCAGTCCCTGTTCCCAACACACAGAACATGCCAAAACTCCTCCAACACACCCTACAGACATACCACACCCCAGGTCCTCTACAATGCCCTGTGCAGACTCAGGACTGCTGCCTCAGAATGGGGTTACAGTAACTACTTATATGCTGATCTGCACCTGGGGGGTGGGGGTGCTGGAGTGGTGTGCCTGCCCCCTGGGAGAGCAACTTGGGTGTGCCTGGTCACAAAGGACTGGGCAATAGCTTGGTAAATGCCCCCAAGAGAGGCAAGTACAAGGTTCATGGCAAGAACCTAAAGCCCTGGCTCTTCTTGGCATCTCCATGGAGTCTAAGGGGCCCAGGGAATGGATGTGGCATAGGAAGGGGTGTGACTGAATAGGTGAAGGTGAAGCAGCAGCAGGCCACAGCCCAGAATGGCTGCGTAATCTCCATGGTTTTTTTTTTTTTTTTTTTTTGGGGGGGGGAGACTGGGGATGGAACCCAGGGGCATTCACTCTGAGCTATATTCTCAGCCCTATTTTATTTTTATTTTGAAACAGGGTCTCATTAGGTTGATGAGTCTCACTACTTTCTAAAGCTGTCCTCGAACCTAAGATCCTCCTGTGTCAGCCTCCCAACTACTGAAATTACAAGTGTGTGCCACCAACGCCTGCCTGGCTCCATGCTTATGAACCTGTGGCCCTATGATCCTGGTACTGCCACCCTCAGGCATATGAAAGGGGAGTTACCTCTGGAGGGACTCTGAGCTCTGCTGCTGCTGCTGCTGTGTGTGTGTGTGTGTGTGTTTGTGGTACTGGTGATTGAACCCAGAGGCATTCTACCTCTGAGCTACACCCTAGCCTTTTTTATTTTGAAACAGGGTCTCTCTAGGTTGCTGAGAATCTTGCTAAGCTATTGAGGCTTATCTTAAATCTTCAGTCCTTCGGTCTAAAGTACTGGGATTACAGGCATGCGCCACCATGCCTAGCTTGAGCTCTGCTATTTGGTCAAGTTCACTGTTGCCCTGTCTATCAAACAGGGATGGTATACTCACTCAAATCCTGCACCTGAAATGCAGAAACGTCTGGTCTAAGGGAAAGTGAGACACAGAATGCACCCTGAGACCTATGAACTCTTCACCAGCTTGTCTCTAGACGCCTACGGAGAGTCACTACTCCAGAGTGGGGCCCCACTAAATTCTGCTCCTATTCCCCCAGGATCTACTGGGGTCTCAGGTTCAACCATTCTGGCTCCTTAAGCAAAATCTGCCTTTCCATTAGCTCCAGCCAGATCCTTCCTTTTCCTACGTGGTCCACATATGACCCTCAGATCATTTCACACACCACTAAGCCTGGTTATCTCCGTGCGGCCTGGACTGAAAAAGTAACCTTGCTGTTCCCTCCATTTAACCCACTTCCGGATCTATTCCCTAAGCAGCAACCAGAGGGAGCCTGTTCGGACCTAACATATCTGGACCCTCCTCTGCTCAGAGCCCCCTATGGCGATAATTAACTCCTCAATCGAGCCAAGAGGGCTTGCCTCTGCCAGCAGCACCATTCTATTTTATTGGGTGGATGGGCGCAAACTTGTGCACCAACCTGCAAACCTTGAACCCTTCCTTTTCGAACCGGACCCTGCCCTGCTCCCCGAAAGGCTCGGATTCCTCAATTTAGACGCAGCAAGGCAGTTGTGGATGCCTCTGAACAAAGGCCCACCCTCCCAGGTCTGATGCCGCATACTAGCCGCCACGCCTCCGCCCACGCCACGCACTTTGCTCCATGCACCCCGTCTCGTACTCTGCACCATTGCTCACGCCCTACCCTGCGGCCAGAGCCCCCCTATCAGACCCGCTGTGGCTGCACCCGCTACAGCCCCCGCCAACCTAGGTTTCCCGCCTCCGCACCCTGGTCTGCGTCGAGCCCCGATCCTGCAGCGCCCTCTCGCGTTCGCGGCGTGCGCTAGGAGCCTATGGCTGGCGCCCCTCCTCTGGCAGCCCGGGCCTCCCCGTCGGCCCAGAGGCAGGGGGATGCCCGCCCGACCCCACCTCTGACTCCTCCTCAGGCACCAGGCCCGGCAGTGGCCGCCTCCAGCTCACCAACTCCAAGGCCGCACTTCCGGGCCAGGACGTCTGCGGAACCCAGGGTCCCGACAGCCGCAGCGCCGGCGGAGCGCTAGGTCGCAAACACGTTTCCCGTGTTTTTATGGAGATTCGCCGCCGCCGCCAGGCCGCACTTCCGGCTCTTGTCAGAATTGGAATCCAAATTGCCGAAGCTGAGGCAGCGGTGGGGCTAGGAATCGCTGGACCAGAGCACGCTTCCGGCGTTGCCCTGGTAACCAGGGCAGGGGCGGGTTCTGATCTGTCACTTAGCCCGGGGCTGGAAACTGCAAAAATAGAGGGTGGAGCGTGGCGCTAGCCTGTAATCTCAACCATTTGGGAGGCTGAGCCCGCAGGATTGAAAGTTCGAGGCCAGCCAGGACAATATAGCTAGACCCATAGCCATTTAGTGAAACACTGTCTCCAAATTGAAAAAAAACAAAAACGGTGAGCCGGGCGTGGTGGCGCACGCTTGTAATCCCAGCTTTTGGGAGGCTGAGACTGGAGGATCCGGGTTCCCGGCCAGCCTCAGCTACCTAGTGAGGTCCTCCGCAACTTAGACCCTGTTTCAAAATAAAGAATAAAAAAATGGACTGGGGGTCTAGCTCGAAGGTAGAATGCCCCTGAGTTCAATCCCCAGTACCGCAAAAAAAAAAAAAAAAAAAAAAAAAAAGAAAAGAAAACAAGCAGGGTGTCCTGGTGAACTCTGGTAATCCCAGTACACCGAAGGTTGAGACAGGAAGATATCAGGTTCAAAACAAGTCTCAGCGAATTAAAACTCTCCGCAACCGACTGGCGTGGTGGCGCATCCTTGTAATCCCAGCGTTTGGGAGGCTGAGACCAGAGGATCCGGGTTTAAGGCCAGCCTCAGCTACGTAGTGAGGCCCTCCGCAATTTAGGAAGACCCTGTTTCAAAATAAAGAATAAAAGATAGGGCTGTGGGTATAGCTCGGAGGTAGAATGCCCCTGAGTTCAATCCTCAGTACCGAAAAAAAAAAAAAAAAACTCTCCCAAACCTAGCAAGACCCTGTTTCAAAAGAGCCGGAGTGCTTTTGCCTCGTTGCAGCCGTGAAAGCAAGATGGGTCACCAGCAGCTCTATTGGAGTCATCCGCGAAAATTCGGCCAGGGTTCTCGCTCTTGCCGCGTCTGTTCAAACCGGCACGGTCTGATCCGGAAATACGGCCTCAACATGTGCCGGCAGTGTTTCCGCCAGTACGCGAAGGACATCGGCTTCATCAAGTTGGACTGAGTGATCTTCCTTGAATGGATTATCCATGACGTCTACCCTGTGAAAGAGACCATGTTTCTTTGTACATAAAATAAAATGGAAAAAAAACCTTCAAAAAAAAAAAAAGAGCCGGAGTGCGTCCACTCCTGTAATCCCAGATTTTGGGAGGCTGAGGCAGGAGGATCGCATGTTCAAGGACAGCCTTAGTAACTTAGACTCTCATCAACTTAGTGAGACCCTGTTTCAAAATAAAAATAAAAACTAGGCATGGTGGCACTTACTTGTAATCCCACTACTTGGGAGGCTGAGATAGGAGGATTGCAGGTTCTCAGCCAGCCTCAGCTACTTAGTGAGGCCCTCTGCAATATAGTGAGACCCTGTTTCCAAATAAAGAATTAAAAATAGGAGCCGGGCGTGGTGGCGCACGCTTGTAATCCCAGCATTTGGGAGGCTGAGACCGGAGGATCCCGGTTCGCGGCCAGCCTCAGCTACCTAGTGAGGCACTCCGCAACTTAGTGAGACTCGGTTTCAAAATAAAGAATAAAAAATAGGGCTGGGGGTGTAGCTCGGAGGTAGAATGCCCCTGAGTTCAATCCCTAGTACCGCCAAAAAAAAAAAAAAAAATAGGGCTGGAAGCCCAGCGTGGTGGCACACGCTTGTAATCTCAACATTTGGGAGGCTGAGACTGGAGGATTCAGGTTCGAGGCCAGCCTCAGCTGTTTAGCGAGGCACTCCGCAACTTAGCGAGACCCTGTTTCAAAATAAAGAATACAAAATAGGACTGGGGGGTATAGCTCAGAGGTAGAACGCCCCTGAGTTCAATCCCCAGTCCTGAAAAAAGGAAAAAAACAAAAACAAAATAAAGAGTAAAAAAATCGGGCTGGGACTGTAGCTCTGAGGTAGAATGCTCTCAGGTTCCATCCCCAGTACCACAAAAAAAAAAAAAAAAGGGCTGGGAGTGTAACTCAGAGGCAAAATGCCTCTGGGTTCCATCCCTAGTAGTGCAAAATAAATAAATAAATAAATAAATAAATAAATAAATAAATAAATAAATAAATAAAAAACAAAAATAAAGCCGAGCATGGTAGTGCATGCCTGAAAGCATGGTAGTGCATACCTGTAATTCCAGTACTTGGGAGGCTGAGACAGAAGGATTGCAAATTCCAGGACAGCCTCAGCAAGTAGAGAAACTCTCATAAACCTAGTAGACCCTGTTTCAAAATGAAATAAGACAAGCGTGGTGTCTCATGCTTGTAATCCCAGTACTTGGGAGGCTGAGGCAGGAAGATCACAGGTTGGAGAATGGCCTCAGCAAGTAGTGAGACTCTCATTAATGTAGCAAGACCCTGTTTCTTTCTTTCTTTTCTTTTTTTTTTTTTTGCGGTACTGGGAATTGAACTCAGGAGCATTCCACCTCCGAGCTACACCCCCAGTCCTATTTTTTATTCTTAATTTGAAACAGGGTCTCCCTAAATTGTGGAGGGCCTCACTACGTAGCTGAGGCTGGCCGGGAACCCGGATCCTCCGGTCTCAACCTCCCAAATGCTGGGATTACAAGTGTGCGCCACCCCGCCCGGCTGAAGACCCTGTTTCAAAGTAAAAATAAAATAGTGCTGGAGGTGTAGCTTGGAGTAGAATGCTCCAGATTTCAATCCCCAGTACCACAAAAAAAAAAAAAAAGAAAGAAAGCTGGGTGTGGACGTGGTAACCCACACTTGTAAACTTGTAATCCCAGTACTTGAGAGGCTGAGACAGGAGGATCGAAGGTTCAAGGCCAGCCTCAGCTACCTAGTGAGGCACTCTGCAACTTAGTGAGACTCGGTTTCAAAATAAAGAATAAAAAATAGGGCTGGGGGTATAGCTCGGAGGTAGAATGCCCCTGAGTTCAATCCCCAGTACCGCAAAAAAAAAAAAAAAAAAAGAATAAAAAAAAAAGGGCTGAGGGTGTAGCTGGGAGGTAGAATGCCCCTGGGTTCAATCCCCAGTACTGAAAGAAAAAAAAAAAAAATAGGGCTGGGGTTGTAGCTTAGAAGTAGAATGCCTTCAACCCACAGCACCACACACAGAAAAAATAAACAACGAATGAATGAATAAATAAATGAAAGCCAGGCATGGTGGCGCATGCTTGTAATCCCAGTACTTGGGAGGCTGAGACAGGAGGATCCAGGTTCTCAGTCAGCCTCAGCTAATTAGTGAATCTCTCTGCAACTTAGTGAGACCCTGTTTCAAAATAAAAATTACAAAATAGGACTGGGGGTGTAGCTCAGAGGTAGAATGCCCCTGGGTTAAATCCCCAGTACTGCAATAAATAAATAAACACACAAACAAATAAATAAATAAATATTAAAAATAGGGCTGGGAGCCGGGCGTGGTGGCACACGCTTGTAATCCCAGCATTTGGGAGGCTGAAACCGGAGGATTCGGGTTCGAGGCCAGCCTCAGCTACCTAGTGAGGCACTCCGCAACTTAGTGAGACCTGGTTTCAAAATAAAGAATAAAAAATAGGGCTGGGGGTATAGCTCGAAGGTAGAATGCCCCTGAGTTCAATCCCCAGTACGGCAAAGAAAAAAAAAAAATAGGGCTGGGGTATAGCTCAGAGGTAGAATGCCCCTGAGTTCAATCTCCAGTACTGAAAAAAAAAAAAAAAATAGGGCTGGGAGCCGGGTGTGGTGACACACACTTGTAATCCCAGCATTTGGGAGGCTGAGACCAGAGGATCCAGGCTCCAGGTCAGACTGAGCTGCTTTCTGAGGCCCTCTGCAACTTAGTGAGACCCTGTTTCAAAATAAAGAATAAAAAATAAGGCTGGGGCTGTAGGTTGGAGGTAGAATGCCCTGAGTTCAATCCCCAGTACCGCAAAAAAAAAAAAAAAAAAAATGGGACTGAGGGTGTAACTCAGAGGTAGAATGCCCCTGGGTGCAATCCCCTGTACCACGAAAAAAAGAAAGAAAAAAAATAAAAGGCCAGGCTGATGGCCCACACCTGTAATCCCAGTATTTGGTAGGCTGAAACAGGAAGATTGCAAGTTAAGGCCAACCTCTGCAACTTACTGAGACCCTGTCTCAAAATAAAAAAATTAAAATAGAAGCTGGATATGGTGGCAGCACATGCTTGTAATCCCAGCATTTGGGAGGCTGAGACCGGAGGATCCAGGTTCTCGGCCAGCCTCAGCTACCTAATGAGGCCCTCCTCAACATCGTGAGACCCTGTTTCAAAATAAAAGAATAAAGAATAGGAGCCGGGCATGGTGGCGCACGCTTGTTATCCCAGCATTTGGGAGGCTGAGACTGGACGATCCGGGTTCGCAGCCAGCCTCAGCTACCTAGTGAGGCACTCTGCAACTTAGTGAGACCCTGTTTCAAAATAAAGAATAAAAAATAGGGCTGGGGGTATAACTTGGAGGTGGAATGCCCCTGAGTTCAATCCCCAGTACCGCAAAAATAAATAAATAAAAATAAAATAGGGTTGGGAGTATAACTCTGAGGTAGCATACCCGTGGGTTCCATTCCCAGGATCGCTGAAGTAGGAGCCCATCTGGGTCCTTGGAGCCACTTTTGGCTAGAAACTTAAAAATTAAAAGAATAAATATTCTTCACTGTAAGCTCTAGAGATAAGATACAGAACAGGCCGGGCCTCCCTAGACCACTTAAGAGGTACAACCCAGTACCACCACCACCACCATCCCCACCCCTGCCAATACAAACATGGCAGAGTCTCCCTAGGCCATCTGCGAGATAAGACTCTAGAGGAGGGAGAGAGAGAGAGAGATAATATATGGGTTATCGACTATCCTGCTTGCTTCTGTCTCTCTTCTGTCTCTTGCTTATACTAGGTTAAAGAAACCTCACGCTTACCCCTCCCTCCCCTCTGCAATTATATGACCAAATGTAATATAAATATAAAAGCCTTGGAATTTCTGTACTTGAGGCCAGACTTGTGCCAGAGACCGATTAGCCATACTGAAGCCATTTTGTGAGCTCTCCTAACTAACCACATTTGTTACATGACCTCTGCTTCCTTGGAAGCTGCTAACCTCTGTACAAATAACTGACTCTATCTTACTTAAACATCCTGCATACCTTCCATACCCTCCCACCATTACCTCCTTTTGAAGATTCCCCTACTGAGAACCGG
>PVLC010044241.1:0-12235 GCA_004027655.1 Graphiurus murinus
TTTTGCTAATTGAATAATGCTACCATTATAGAAACATAACTTAAATACAAGGGGAACACCACCATTTGGCAAATGTTTAAATGATGTCATAAATATCAATTAAGTATTAACTGAAATAATTATTAACTGAACATAACTGTACATTATATAGAAAGCCACAACACAAAGACATAAGAATGACAGAAGTCAACTAAATTACTGATGGGCTCAAAATTGACTCCAGCCTAATTGATTAACTAATAATAATTTCACAGTGTTGAAATTCAGATTGAAACAAGCCTGATAGAGACAGAAGAGAATGTAATGTTTTCTCTCATGCGTCACTTGTAGATGGAACACAAGAGAAAATAATTTCAGAGAAGCAGAATAGTGTTGCAATAGATTATTAAGACAAAGGTAAGGGACCAGGAAGAAAGAGGGGAAGGGCAGGCACTGGGGGAGAAGATAATGAAATGATGTTAAATGCCTGTTCAAAAAGGCCAAAACAAAACACTTTTCCATGCATTATTATGCAGCAATAAAAAAATAAATCAGAAAAATGTCGCCATGACAATGACAACAAGAACCACAATAAAAAAAGAGCTGAGAGTCATCCATTATCCTGTTTTCCAAGGTAATCTCTTAACTCTTATCCTGTTATCCATGCCTTTTATCCTAGTACTTGGGAGGATAAACAGTAGCATCACAGGTTCAAAGGAAGCTTCAGCAACTTGATTAGGAACTAATTCCAAAAATAAAATAAAATAAAACAAAAGGAAGACCTTGTAGCTCAGAAGTAAAATGACCCTGGGTTTAATTCCCAGTAAACACACACACACACACACACACACACACACACACACACACACAAAGAGAATCCATGGAATTTTATAACATTAAAACTTTCAGAAATACACACAATTGAGAGCCATCTCTAAAATCTAAGAACTTCCATTTTTGGTAAATCTAGGTACCAAACAATACCAAAGGATGAGATTTTTTAAAAAAGGCAAATTATGAAAGATTATTCTCTATAGAGAAATAAAGTTAAGGGACACAAGTGTATAGCTTGGAATCTACAAATATAAATGAGTGGTCCTGAAAAAAATTTTTACATTTGAAGGAAAACCTGATAATCAACCGCCTCTCAGTTGAGTCTAATAGTAACTACTCCATACAGCCAGAGCTGCTCAAAAATCCCTCTAGGAAACCTGAACAAAAGGGAAACCACTCTCAAACATTTGGACAGTGGGCATGGCAAAGGCTAGCTAATGATTGCTGAATACAGAGAGAAACAGCAGTGCTCCTGTTTTAGGTTCTGCTCTAAAAGAAAAAAGAGGACACTTTTGTATGCAGTGGACCATCGACTCATGGCTGTAATCTCAGTTCTTGGGAGACAAACACCGAACAATCAGAGTTTCAAGGCCAGTCTCAATAACTTAGGGAAACTATTGGTAACCTAGTGAGACCCAGTTTCATAAAAAGGAATATGTGGAGAGGGTGTGGCTCAGCAGTAGCGAGCCTGGTTTCTACCCTTGAATTAAATCCTTGGTGGTATAAAACAAAACCAAAAGGATTATGAAATGGAATGTAGACCACATTACTCATTTCCGAAGAGAATACTGTGCTCCTTTTGTACCCAATAATACACCGTGATTTATACAAACATAAGCACATTGGATCCATTGACAGCTATGTTATCCAGCTAAACTCCACCTCACCTCGCTACAAATACCCAGAAACCTGTCTGTGTTTGGGGCACAGTTTTCTTCTCAAGAGTCCAAGAGCCAGTTGCATCCATTTCCCTGCAAAGAACATGATTTTGTTCTTCTTTATGGCTGTGTAAAATCCCACTGTGTACATATCCCATAGTTTTGTAATCCATTCATCTGTCGATGGACATCTTGGCTGCTTCCATAGTTGGCTACTGTGAATTGTGCAGTTATAAACAAAGATGCACATATGTTGGTCTGATAGTTTTGTTTCCATTCTTTTGGGTAGATTCCCAGAAGAGGTATTGCTGGATCATATGGTAGGTTCATTTCCATACATCTGAGGATCCTCCATACTGTTTTCCAAAGTGGTTGCACTAGTTTGCAATCCCACCAACAGTGTATTAGAGTTCCCACTTCTCCACATCCTCGCCAGAAGTTGCTAGGGAGAAGATGGGGCATAAGAGGGTCTCCAGATGAAAAAAGAGAGACCCTCGAAAGCAAAGAAGTTGACTTAACCGAAGAGGTTGGAGAGGGGGTGGCACACTAATATATATCAAGGTTACTCACTAAACTGAACTTGAGAGGGAGAGAGGGCGAGGGAGCTGGGTGGGAATTTGGGGAAGGGGACAAATGAGAATTGTGAGCACATATATCGTTATCAATTTGTACCTAACAAAGATGTATGCTTACAATGTAAGAATCAGAATAAAAATAAAAAAAAAAGAGTCCAAGAGCCATTCCAGGTATACCAAAACCCTGGAAACCTTACTCATCTGCAGACCATGGCAGGGCCATCTCTGGGGAGCACCCTGGGTGTAGCCTGGTTAGTGTTGGCACTGGATTGGTACCTGCCCTTGAGCCACCTGATGTAACCCTTTCCTCTGATGCTTCTCCTCTGTTCAGGTGGCTTCGGAAGAACTACCAGTATGTGCTGGCCTTTTACTTTGCCATTGAGGAGATCAACAGGGATCCCCACCTGCTGCCCAACATCACTGTGGGGTTCAAGCTCTACAATGCCTTTCCCAGTGACCGCAGAACCCTGGAGGATACTCTGATGTGGTTGTCTGGAGGGGAAGACTTTCTCCCTAACTATGAGTGCAACGCCCAGCAGACATCTGTTGCCACCATCTCAGGAACCACAGCAGCATTTTCAGCTGAGATCGGAGTCCTTTTGGAGCTCTATAAAATCCCTCAGGTAAGCATACCATGGATTCTGTAGAATAATGTGCAGATTTCTCATAGTGCTTGTCAATAACATGTAATCATGAGAAAGGTGAAATTTGAGTGCATATAAATCATGAGGACTTAGGTGATCAGATCCCAGTCAATTCCCAAACTCTTGACATGATCAACAGTGTAAGGAGAGAGATGAAGGAGAAGGAGCTCTGAATGTTAAGTGTCTAATGAAGGTGGACATGGAGCTCTACTGGATTACCAGTTCCTGGGAGGCTGAGGCAAGCAGATCATGGGTGGAGACCAGTCCCAACAAAATAGTGAGACCCTCAGCAACTCAGAAAACCCCTGTTTTCAAAATCAAAGTACAATATTCCTGAGGCTGTAGCTGGCAGTTACAATGCCCCTGGGTTTAATCCAGAGTACAAAAAATAGAGTGTAAACCAACATATTCATTCCACAATCAATGGGAATATTGGGTCCTGACATTTCACAAGAGTGAAATAACATATAGTATCTTGATGATGCTGCACTGCAAGTCATACCTTGATATTTCCCAGGACAGCAGATAAAGCAGTGTAGATTCACTATTCCCTTTTCTTTCCTTTCATTGTGGCAGTGGGGTATTGGAGTTTGAATGTAGGATCATTCTACCCGTAAGCTCCACATCCAGAAGTTTTGTTTTAAGTTTTGAATCTGGGCCTCATTAATTTCCTGAGCCTGGACTGGATCCTGAAATCCTCCTGTCTCAGTCTAACAAGTACAGAGATTATGGTTGTGTGACAGCATGCCTGGATCACCTTGACATTCTAAAGACAGTCAGAAGCACTGTGTTGTGAGTGCTCACAATGAGGGAAATAGATAAACTCTAGAGAGGATTCAATTGTGTGATTTCTCTCTCTCTCTCTCTCTCTCTCTCTCTCTCTCTCTCTCTCTCTATCTCTCTCTTTCTCTCTCTCTCTCTGTCACTCTCTCCCTGTCTGTCTGTCTCTCTCTTATGCACACACAAACACAAACACACACAAACACACACACACTGGGCATTGAACACAGCAAAGGACATCATATACTAAACCACAGAACTTACCCTTCTATTTTTGAAACAGGGCCTTGCTACATGGCTGATGCTGACCATCAGTGTGTGACCCCCCCTGCCTGGGCATCACAGTCAAAGCACAGGGATCACAGATGTGTGCTACTGGTTCTGGCTCAATTGGTCTTCCTTTTACAGAATATTCTTATCCTTTTCTCAGGAGGGACAAACTCAAGTACTTGTATACTCATAATCATGTTTCTGTTTGCTTATTCAGGTCACATATGGACCTTTTGATACCATGCTAAGTGACCAAGTCCGGTTCTCATCGCTCTATCAGATGGCCACTGATGACAGCTCTCTGGCCACTGCAATAGTCTCATTATTGCTGCATTTTGGTTGGACATGGGTGGCTATTTTCATGTCTGATGATTTGAAAGGACAAAAGTTCCTTCAGGGTCTGAATGTGGAGATGGTGAAGAAGGATATCTGCGTGGCCTTAACACAAAGGCTGCCTGATATAAACAATATGTATGCATCAAGTATTGTCACTATCATGAAGAGACTCAGCCTTTCCTCTGCAAATGTGCATGTACTCTATGGTGAACCAGGGAGGCTCCTCATAGTGGAACTCGCAATGCAATTCTTTCTAACCACAGGGAAGGTGTGGATTATGGCAGACAAATGGGATATTGTTCAGTTTCAGAAGCAGAACTTTCTGCATTCTTTCCATGGAAGCATCTCATTTTCACATCACCAGGTGGAAATCCCTGGCTTCAAACACTTTCTGCAGACAGTCAACCCTTCTCAGTACCCAGAAGATTTTTACTTCAGCATTGTGTGGCTTGACATTTTTCACTGCTCACCTGCTGGGTCATTTTGTGGAAAAATTGCAGAATGCCTGCCAAATACTTCCATGGGTTCTAGACCAACAAAATACGACTTCATAACCGTATCTCAGACCAGCTATTTCATATATAATACTGTGTATGCCGTGGCCCATGTTCTCCATAGAGTGATCTTGGAGAAAATAGCAAAGGGATCTCCAGAGGATGCAGAGCAGACCAGACTTTCTCCATGGCAGGTAAGCCTTTTCCAGAAGCAGGCAAGGGTTGACAACCTGCTGGCACCTGTGAGCATCATAGTGAGGTTCATCCTGACTGTGTTTTCATCTCTTGATAAGCAGGAAGAGGCAAGAAGGAATACAGGCACATTCATACTAGCTCTAGGTATATGTGGAAATGTATTCCGTGTGTGGCATACTCTGCTACTGGAAACTTCCTTCACAAATTATTTAATTAGTTAATTGAATCAGAAAAGCATTTTATATTGCAGTAGGACATGCTGTAAAATATCTCAACACAACTTGTGAGTGACACAGAGTGATAAAAGATTGCTCCATTGTGCAATTTTCTGGGACTGTATTCAATGCCAGGAGACATGATTAAAGTATCCATGTTTGATTCTGGGTATTTTATGCATCATTGAAATGGACTTTACCCATTTTGTCTCTATTACTCTGACATTTCCCTCGGAAAGAAATTATTTTTAAGCTGCTACATCCTCCTTCTGCCTTGATTTTATTTTATAGAAGGAGTACCACCCCCAGCTCCTTTAATTTTTTGAAAGAGTTTCAAAAGTTTCAGAGAGCTTTACTAAGTTGCTGAAGTGGGCATCATATCTGTGATCCTCCTGTTTCAGTCTGCTAAGTACTTGGATGACAGGTCTGTTCCTTTGAGCTTAACGTAGATTTCATTATTCTTCCAAAGTCTAAAAACATTTGGAAATGTGATGAGTGGTTCCAGTCTTAAATAGGAGACCAGTGATTGTGTCTTTCATCTTGGAATGTCCTTCCAAGGTTTAAGATGCATTTTTCTGGATATTAACCATGGTTGATCTAAATTCAGTATCTATGTATGAAACAAATTCATAAACACATGCAGAAGAGTTAACTTCATTAATCAAATTTGTAGACTATATAATTTAAGTTTAACATGTAGAGAAAGGCATATATGAAAACAGCAAGGTCATAAAGTATAACGCAAAATGTACTTTCTATTTTTCCTAAAAATAATTTTGAAGTGCCATTTTGTTCCTACTGGAATAAGACATATAGAAAAGTAGGTCAGTTTGTCCAGACTGACTACAAAGATATAATGGAAAAGGTTTTACACAATCAACAAAGCTGTGTAAACTATCTGAGGCTAATTAAATTTCAGCAAAGTGTGACCTAAGAACCAGAGATTGTTAAAATACATTAAATTCATTAAAATGCACACTAGAATTGGGAGGAATTTTATTTTGATTTTAGGAGGCACCTAGAGCTCCCCATAATGTTTCAAGACAATAGCCTGGTCAGTAAGAACAACCAAAAGCATAGGCAGAAATACACCCATGTTATGCCTTCTTTAAACTTTTATTGAGCTATAAGTGATAAACACAGTGAATTTCACATATTGAATCTTTATATTTTGATGGGTTTTGAGATGAATGAACCAGAATTTCCACCCCACGATGAAGGCTTGAAATACTTCCACCCCTATGGAAGCCTTTCTAAGTACAAACATTAGCTTCTACACTGCATAAAATAGACTTTATTCATTAGGCTAGTGGCAGAGCCCAATTCAACACCACCCTCCTGGCACGCTATAGAATTTCTGGACTCCATTGCTTTACCATTGTGTCCATTGAAGAACTCTTCCCCTCTCTTGAGCCAATGAGATGAAGTCTATAGGAAACCACAGATGGTGGCTTCAGCCACTGAGAAAACCTAGGTTTAGGAAGGAGAGAAAGAAGGATTGTTTAGGAATTAAGGACCTTCCATCCTTAATTTTTATGGATACTTAATTTTCAAATCTATGCCTCTCCTCCAGCTCCATCCATTTCTGAAGAAACTCCAGTTTACCAACAGTGCTGGCCAACACATTTCCTTAGACAAGAAAGGAAACCAAATGGTCCATTATGATATCCAGAATGACGTGAATTTTCCTGCTGGCCTTGGGTTGCTGGCTAAAATAGGGGAGTTTGTCTGCGAGAGTCCACACAATCAAAACTTGGTCATCAATGAAGAGATCATAGAGTGGCCTATTGGCTTCACACAGGTATAATTCTGTTTCCCTATTGGATTCACAAAGAGGGATATAAATAGAGTCCTGTACTTGCATGGAGGAGAATGCCTGTCCTGTCACTCCAATACTTGACAGGCTGAGATAAGAAGTTTTCAGTTTCAAAGAGAGCTTCAATTAGTAGTGAGACTCTCATCAACCTAGCAAAGGCCTATTACAAAACAAAAGGAAAATAGAGCTGGAGGTGCAGTTCAGAGGTAGAATGCCCCAGGGATCAAAGACCACCTCCACAAGGAAGAGGAAAGAAAAGGAAAGAAAGAAAGAAAGAAAGAAAGAAAGAAAGAAAGAAAGAAAGAAAGAAAGAGAGAAAGAAAGAGATTAAAAAGGCTTATGAAAAATCTTAGGGAGAAAACACTTGCCAGCCATGCTCAAGACCTAGATTCAATCCCTATTACTGCAAAAGTAAATCAGTAAAGAGAATCCTAAGATGAGATCCAGTGTCACCCCTGTATCTCAGCATGAATTTACCCCATTGTATCCTGATTTTGTACTATTAGATTTTGCCATGACAAATTCTGAGCTACAATCTGAAGAAAAATAGGTTTGTGTATTCTACTTTTTAATGTTCTGGTACTATCATTCATACAAGAGTAATGAATTAAAAGAAGTTGAAAAATAATAAGAGAGATAAAGTACAGAAATATAAACACAAAGTATATTCATTCATATACCTTGAGAACCTTTATCCTATATGGTCTGAATCCTTGGTATGTTTTGATGTATATTATAAACACAAGTATATTATGAAATAATATACCACTCACCTCTTGGGAGGTATTCCTTTCATTTTTCTTCATATTTTCAATCACATTCACTCTTGAAACACTATTCTATTCAGCTGGTTTTCTTCCTATCCTTTTTTAATTGTAATGGGGGAGAGTGCCCCACAGGGCATTCTGTCACTGCTCTAAACCCTGGGCCGCCTTTTTACTTTTGAGGCCGTATCCTACTACATTGCAGAGACTGGTCTAGAACTGTCAATCCTCCTGTGTCAGGCTCCCTGGAGCAGGAAATACAGGCATGTGCCACCACACTCGGCTCTACTCAGCGTGTTAAAGCACCAAGATATTTGCATGTCCTCTTTCCACGATTGGACATTCCCAGGCTTCTTTAAACTTTTATTAGTGTATTGCAATTATACTTGATAGTGATACAAGCATCCACAGACACGGGTCTTGGTGTATTTTATTCTGCATCCCACCATGCTTTGAGCTCCTCTCTTCACAAACATGTTATTGATTGATAGTAATCACTTTACCTATTGCGAGATATTATTTAAATGTTTATTTTCTCTGCTGTCCTTTTTCCTCCCCCCAAACCTCAGTATGCTATTTTTACTGCAATTGATTTATGAAGCAATCATTTTAATTACATTTGCACTATTTGGAAATTCATGCATCATTCTGGCATCAAAAGCCCACACGTATATTAACCAAAATATATGGTGTGTCACAAACTCTCTGAGTTCTCTGTGCATATGGGATGAAGAGAGAAAGAGAGAAAAAGATAGATAGATAGATAGATAGATAGATAGATAGATAGATAGATAGATAGAACTCCAATAATCCCCTTTAAGGAGAAATCTCTAAAATATTCTCAGGCATACAAGTTGACCGAATTCATAAAATATTGTATGGAGAGGAGTTGGATAATGAGGTTAAATAAGAATAGAGAGAAGCCTGGATGTGTGGCTGGTGAAGTCTGACCAAAGCAATCCTGTACTGTGGTGATGTTTTTTGATCAGTTGAGATGCAGAGATGGCAGCTCAGCATAGGGACCCAGAATCAAGTGTCCAGATAGGATGGGCAGGGTGAGGGTTGGTGACTGTGGAGACGTGACCTTCTCTTCAAGGTCAAAGTTCTTTCTTATGAGGACAGAGATTCTAAAATACTGTTAAAGTAGATAATAATGTACCACATTCTAACCATCACCTCTTTTTCCTCAGACTCCTCAGTCTGTGTGCAGCCAGAGCTGTGGCCCAGGATTCATGAGAATCCCCCAGGAAGGAAGACCAGTCTGCTGCTTTACTTGTGTTTTATGCCCAGAGGGACATATTTCCAATAAAACAGGTAAGAAGTCCAGAGTCACCCTACAATCATTCTCTCTCTAAACGTTTCTCAGTAAAAAGAAGCCAAGGACATTGGCAGGGAATCAGAGTGGTCTTTGTTCACTTTCCGTCCATCCTGTCATTAGATGCATGCTGTGGTCCCTGCCTGCCCTACATGTGCCAACTGTGGCCTGTCATGGCTCAGCCCATGAGGTCAGTGTGGCACTAATTCCGGGCTTCCTTTGTGAAATTCCAGCACTGCCCAAGACAGTCTCATAAGACCTCACAGTGGGCAGGCAAAAGTCTACCCATCAAATTCAAGATGTGTCATCCTCAAGGCTCCGTGAGGGGGCCCTGAAGGAGGGAAACCAAATAAAGAGGGCGGCTCTTTATCCCCTGGTGGTACGCATAGAGCAAGCATGCAGGAATTTTCATTGGATGATTATAGTGCATTGGACCTTGTCTAAACACTATGCAAGGTCTTAGCACACATTCTTTATACAGAACCCAGACATTTGAAATATTATTATATGAGAAGGAAAAGAGTAAGTTAACATATGAAGACAAGAGTTTTGCATGGTCACTCAATCCTGTCATCCTAGTACTTTAGAGGCTAAATCTGGAGGACTGCTGGTTCAAGGCCAGTCTCAACATTTTACCAAGACTCTCAGAAACATAGGGAGGCTTTGTTTCAAAATAACAAACTGGGTAATGTTGTAACTCAGTAATACAATGCTTCTGGTTTTGATATCCTGTAGAAAAATAGGTAATTAAATTAATAAACATATTTTATATTGATAAGGCAATGACAGAATAACTCCAGTAAATACACAATATAGTATCTTTATAAGTGTATTTTACTCAAGACATAAACATAAGAATTATACACTTAAAAACAAAATGTGATATTGTCAAACATATACTGTGGAAAAAACTAATTAATATTAGTCTCCTTTTTCTCATTGGAAATAAGAAATATCCTATTTGAATGCATGCATAATTACTGTGTAATTTTTATCATGTTTGTATGCGTGTGGGTATGTGGTAATGTATGGAACTAAGGGGCATTGAACCACCCACCTAGTTGGCCGCAAGTCCAATTTTATTTTTCTTTTAAAATTGAACCTCACTAAGTTCCTGAGAGTCTCTTATTTTGCTGAGTCTGACTCTTAAACCTGCTATTCTCCAGTCTCCACCTCGAAAATACAGGGATTATACCTGATTCCCATGACATAAGCAGCAGTATTTATTTGATTTCATTTACTTGCAAAATCATTAAGTTCACGTATGTATACATTAATAAAATGATGAACTCCTGATTTGTGCCAGATTTTTAATACTCGCATAGTGTATTGAAAGTGAAAGGGATAATAAAAAGACACAGTACCCATCATACAATATGCACATCCTTGTGTGTGCCAAGCATGTCTGTAGGTCAGATGCCAGAGACACCCTTTGATGCTATGAAGGGGAGTGACAATCTCATGCAAAGAATTGTGAGAGTGAATATCTCTAAATTATTTCAAAATCCTGTCCTATTGCATGAGACTTCCCTACAAACAAACAAAAAGCCACTGAGGTGGGAATATGCAAGTTGTTGCCTAATCTAAAAAAGAAAATAAATGTTTTCGGACTGAGTGTTGAAACCAGAGGTCATGTCCCTCTAAGCTACAGGCCAAATCTATTTCCTTTTTATTACGAAACTGGGTCTGGCTAGAATTCTGAGGTTGTTACTGATTTCCTCCAACTTGATATCCTCCTGTTTTAGCCTTGTAAGTACTGGAATTATGGCATGCATCAAAATATTGGGCAGACAAACTAATTTCATTGAAATGCAGACATGCCCTTTCATAAACCTATGATCCTTCACTACTTTCATGCTCTAAGACAAGATGTCAGGTGTTGGAAATGCCACTTTAGACTATGCCAAATTTAAGATCTTAATGACCTGCCACTTCACAGAAAAAAATGGTTACCAAATCATGCTTTCAGTGGGAAAGGAATTAAAATTATAAAAAATACAATCTATGTTTAAAATTCTGAATAAATCAGTCACTACTGAAAAAACTTAATTAGAGCTGGGTACTATGGCACAATATTTAAACTCAGCAACATAGAGGGTTGAGGCAACAATATCACAATTTTGAGGTCACCTAGGCATTTTAGCCAGACCCTAACTCAAAATTAAAAGGAAAATGTGTGGGGGTATATAGCTCAGTAGTTGAGCACCACTAAGGTTCAACCTTTAATACCCCAAACAGTTAATTATACAATGGCAATTCAACTTCATTTGACATTCAAATCTTTTCAATATTTTTATGTAACAATGACAAGATAGTAGAAGAAAAGGAAAATGTAGAATGAGGAAAGTCTTCCAGAATATGTCAAAATATATACTAAAACCTGCAGAAGTTAGGATAGGTTAAAACATATGAAGTCTTATAAGGTGTATGTAGTTAATTTTGGTGTTTGAGTAGGCAAAGCTTTCACCTGATCAAGTTGGGTCAGTCTTATAAGCATGGCAGACCAGGTGTATGGTGAGTAAGGCCCAGGCAGTGGTAGGGGGGGACTTGATGACATCACTGAGCCACAGGAGGTGCCACTGAGACCCACATTGCACTGAATGTCCCCTGAGAGTGGTGGGTTTTCTCTGGAGATGGAAGCATTCTGCAGCTCAGCCATGTAAAGCCTGTTCAAGTGGTTCTTCTGTAATGTCACAGGCAGTCTGTCCTCACAGTGTCATTGCAGTGCTGACCATGATCTTTGAGGTTTCAAAAATGGACAAAACAATAAAGATGAAATATGATTGTTCCTCTCCAGATGCAGAGAGCTGTATCCAGTGCCCCCCAGATGAGTACCCAAATACTGAGAGGAATCACTGCCTCCCCAAGGTTGTGAGCTTCCTGGCCTATGAGGAGCCCTTGGGGATGATCCTGGCCTGTGCTGCTCTGGGCTTCTCTGCTCTCACAGCTGGGGTTCTCGGGGTCTTTGTGAAGCACAGAGACTCTGCCATTGTCAAGGCCAACAACCGCACTCTCAGCTACATCCTGCTCATCTCCCTCGCCTTCTGTTTCCTCTGCTCCTTGCTCTTCATTGGCCGTCCCAACATGGCCACCTGCATCCTCCAGCAGATTACCTTTGGAGTCGTGTTCACTGTGGCCAT
>PVLC010044242.1:0-12194 GCA_004027655.1 Graphiurus murinus
GGGGTCATCTGCTCCCACCAGGTGCACTTTATAATGTGTGTCATGCATCTACCATACTTTCCCTGGCATAACATCAGTCGCCTGCAAGGTGACATCTGTTTCTGAGCACCCAACCCCTATCTAGCCCCAGGGCTTGACTTTCATCCCTTCTACATATATTTATTGAGCATTTTCTATATGCCAAGCACTGGATATACCAAAGGGGGGATCAATAAAGAAAAATAACCTTGGATCCTATCCTAGGAACATTTGTAGTTAATGATAGTGACAGCTTTCAATTAAAGACTAAGATCAAAGCCGGATGTGGTGGCGCATGCTTGTAATCCCCGCATTCGGGAGGCTGAGCCGGGAGGATCCAGATTGGTGGCCAGCCTCAGCTACCTAGTGAGGCCGTTCGCAACTTAGTGAGACCCTGTTTCAAAATAAAGAATAAAAAATAGGGCTGGGGGTGTAGCTCAGAGGTAGAATGCCCCTGGGTTCCATCCCCAGTACTGCCAAAAAAAAAAGACTAAGATCATATTTTCTAAAAAAAAAATATTTTCCCACTATAAATTTAATAATGTGAAAACTGGTAAGGCTATGAAAAAAAATTAACATTCAATTCTGGACTCAATAAATAATCATTTCTTAATACATTTTGAAAGTAAGAAAACAACAACAAAAAAAAACAAGGTTATCTCAGAATGTACAAAATGTATAGGTCCAAGAGATAAAAGTTGGAAATCGAGTGTGTGGAAACTTCAGCTCACAAATACCATTTACGCTGTTTGAAAGATCTTTCCAGAAATGAGAACGGATGTGCATCGAGCAGCAGCAATCTTTTTCCTTTTTGAAGAGCCTCCCGAGGCACTTCGGATGAAGGCGATGTTCAAAGGGGTACGGGGCCTGCTGGGGTGGCAGAGGGCTCACCGCAGGACAGCTGGGAGGCTGCACCCCGGAGTCTGTCTCAGGCTCCATGTGCAGGTAACAATTGGATTTAGCAAAAGCTGGAGGCAGGCAAAGGTTCCCAAGGGGCAAGAGGGTCAATCTAGAGTTTTCTGGGCAGTTGGAAAGCTTGATTCTCCTGCCCACCTCCTCTCTCTCTCTCTCTCTCTCTCTCTCTCTCTCTCTCTCTCTCTCTCTCTCTCTCTCACCCTCTCTCTCCTTCCTGCCTGCTCGCTGGCCCTATGCTGAGCACACAGTGAATTCCTCCCATTCAGAATGTCCTCTGATCTGTGGTATCATTAGGAGAAGAGATAAAGCTCCTTGAAGTGCAAGCTGAGAGAAGGTCGTTGGCTTCACCACCGTCCAGCCAGGAGGATTTTTCATTTTGACACGTACAAAAAGGATGGGTTTTGTGGTTTCCATAATTATTTATGACCTGGTTATGAAGGAACCCAAAGATTAATAATTCAGCTGAAAAAAAAAATAGGTCATCTCTATGCATAGACATTTTTCACAATATACAATGGCAGAAACCAGTATATGTTACAAAATAAAAGGAGACGCTGTCATGCTAAATTTAAGGATGTACCTCCTTAAACATCAGAATCCCAGGTCGCACTGTTTGGCTCTGTTGTTTATTTGCTTCCAGCGTCTCACGGTTCTCGTCTTAATTCTTTATGACATAATCACAGATTTGGCAATTCTGGCAGAATAACGTGATTTCAAAAGTGCTGGATGAATAACATGATTTGAAAGCCTTTTGAGCAATATTTTGATCCTATTTTTATGTTGTTTTGTACCTCACATTTTTTCACTTGACAGTTTATATTATTACATGCACGTCCTTATGAGACATGAGTTTAATGTCTATGTAATAATCCATCATGTGAATTTACCATGAAGCGTCTTATTATTTTCCTGGTTTTAAACACTAAATTTAGTTTTGATTTTTAAGTACTTATAACTAAGATGGCTGTTAACACAATTGGCTACGTGTCTTTGAGTCCAACACTATTCCTATGACACAATTTTAAGAGAGGAGTTACAAAATGGGGTGTACGACCTTATTAAGGCTCCCTATCCATTTTACCTTATAATTCTCAATTGTAGTTAAACAATGCTACACATCCCTGACCTTAGAGTTCCCATTGCTTCTATCTACTTATGTGTGATTCCGACCCCTAAATTAAAGGCAGTGTCTCATCAAAACCATACAACAGCAGAGTATTTTAACAGGTTGATATTTTATGTACTATAGTAATTTCTTTTTCTTTTTGGTATTTTATTACTCTCTGCCCCTCCCTTTTTGTTTCTTCATTGAGGTTATTTGCATGATATTTTAATATGTTAAAATATCAAGTTATTAAAGGCATCTGACCAAATATAGACATACCCATAATTTTATGCCAGCTTTAAAAAAAAAAAACATGGGTATATATATTTGCCTTGGAATATAGGATATGTATATGTATTTCAAATGTAAATCCTTTTCCCCTTAATCCTTCCTGTAAGCTAACCAGAATTTCATTTCTACAACACATGTACTCATGCAATTCCCTCATTTAAAAATGCTATATTCGCATCTCGTTGATGTTACACGGGTGCTGTCTTTAATGGTGGCTGACATCCCTTCTGCATTGGTCCAATCCTTCTAGCCAGCCTGACACCAGATGCTTTTGCATTTTTCAAACATCCCCCATATTTTTATTGACTTTTACATCTGAAGAAAGTCCACCCTGTATTTTTCTTTCCACCGTTCCTCTGCTTGAATATTGACACAGTGTTCCCGGGTGATTGATTGACACATGTCCATCTCGAGGCCTTGGAGCCCACTAAGTCCATATATATGACTATGTTGGGTGGATGCCTGGCATTTTTAAGGCAGCTATACTGGGAAGGATGGGAGGTCTGAACCATGATTTGATTGTGGCATGCATTTGATGAATTCGCTTACATGCTTTCAAGGGAGGAGAGACTACGTGACGCTGGAGGGTCTAGGTGACTAAGTGTTTTTCCAAAGCTCTGGTTTTAGGAGGTGAACATTTGTGAAGTTCGTGGGCAAGAAACATGAGAGAGCAGATGAGGGTCGGCATGGTCTGCAATTGCAAAAGTCTTGCGATTCTACTTGTGGCTGGTGCTTTCCAGTTAAACCCTCTGGAACTCTGCAGGAACTTTATATCTCCTCGCTCTGAGAAGGAAGATATTACTCCTCCCCTCCCTGCCCCATACACATGCACACACACCAGACAACCTGCAATCAGCGCCAGAAAGAGGAGGATGGGCCAACCCATCACTTTTCAGTCCCTCTTTATGAGTGACACTCCTGGCCTCCCCTGGAATTGGCTCAGTAACAGTGACTGTAGCACTCCTGTCTCCTCGTAAGAGTAACTCCAACCCTTGCAAGGACAAGACCTGGCAGGAGCCACTGCGCACATCTGAAGGGCAGCCCTGGCAACAGCTTAAGTGATATGAGAGCCCCGTGTTTGGCACGATCAAATTGACAGGTGCATGCACTTGATCAAAGAATCCCAGTGCCTTTAAATGTACAGCAACAAGCACGTTTTCAGGATACGTTCAGGACAATTAGCTGCAGCTTGGAAATCAGAGACAAGGGATGTGTTTTCTATTGCATATGCCTTTGGATGTGTAAGAGGGTGGAAGACAGAAAAGTAATGTATAAAAGGGAGCATGGACGTCACCTGTGGGACCAGGCGGGCATCTGCTGGAGAGCACCTGTGCTGGACTAAGCAAGGTACTGAGGAGCTCAGCTCAGGTGCTGCCCTTACTCCCCAAACTTTATTCTGTAACACCGGCAAGACTGCGTCAATCTTTAATTCTTGTTTCCTTCAATTCTTAGAAGGGAACGACACTTGCTTCTGTGGCTTGGCGAGACCACGATCATATTTGCCACAAGAACTGGTGTCAAAAAATGTATGGTTTGATTTTGTCTAACAAATGGGAGTTACTCAGTTTGGGAGCGTCAGGTGCACACCCAGAGGGAGGAAATGGGTAATGCAGAAGTATAGAAGAACCAGGAGCTACCTCTGACTCTGTTTTTCCAGGTACACAGTGCACGACGAGCTAGATAGTGAGGAATGAGAGAGGAGAGGGAACTCAGGGAGGCCAGAGGACTGGAAAGTGGCCCAGGAAGTCATAGAAGCAGGTGAACGATACAAACTGAGATCCTGGGAAATACCAAGGGTTCCGAAGGAAACAGTTCAAATAATCATATGACCATACATGAAGATGTCGCTACCTGTCTCATTAATATGCAGGAGAAGGGGGGCCCAGCGTGGGACCCGGAGGGAGACACCAAGTGCCGTGTGCATGTGTGTTTGTATCACTTTGAACCTCACTACTAAGTATAATTACAATGCACCTTTTAAAGTGTACAAACCTACATACACAGGTTCAAGGGCAGCCTTAGCAATGGAGCAAGCCTCTTAGCAACCTACTGAGACCCTGTTTCAAAACAAAAATTGAAAAAGGGATCGGGTATAGCAACCTACTGAGACCCTGTTTCAAAACAAAAATTGAAAAAGGGATATATATATATATATATATATATATATATATATATATATATATGGCTGGTAACAAAGCCCACATAGCAGCTAGGGAGACAGAAAGACCAGGGAAATATAGTTTTGGGACACAGTAAAGTTGCATACCCAACATCCATATAATATATGATAAACCATATAGTGAAACAAACACATCAGGTAGGAAGGTTTTGTATCCTGTAGATGATACTGCACAGTATTTCAATCAAACATTTACTGTCCAAAGAATGACAATGAATGTTTTAATTTCCCAAATCATCAAATGCATTTTCATTAGGTACATGACAATTTCTTTCATAAACATTTTCTAATCTGCAATGAGCATTATGTAACTTGAACTTTTGAACCTTTCTTTCTCTCTTCCTTCCCCCCTTCTCTCTCTGTCTCTCTCCTCTCTTCCCAAGAAAGGTTAATAACTGAGAGCACAGATTAATCAAGATAACTATTTCTGCAAACTGCATTCTGATAATGGTCAGAACCCCTGAAATTCTTCTGAAGAGTGGATTTGTGGATTTAAACATGCACATGGGGTAGGAGTCTAGATGCAGAACTGCCCCATGGGCCCTCTGTTCTCTCTGCCCCTTACCTGCTCCTGGAAAGGGGGCCCAGCAGCGTCTGGCTTCCCCCTGGCAGCCCTCAGCCTCAGTTCCCAGGCACTAGGCCTCCTCACCCACAGGGAGTTTCTCCTTGTCTTTTCAAAGGTCCCTGCTTATGTAACTGACAACTGATGTGCGACTTTCTTGCTGACTAAGGCTGGGTTTGTGTGTGAAGTGCAGAGTAGTCAGGCGCTTGTCTCCAGGCTAAACATTAATCATTTTTTTAGGACAACGACTCTTATGCTTAAATATATTACATCCTGTTAATAGATTATTTGGGCCACATCACTGGCGGCATTAGGTTGCTTCTGAAAGGTGAAGAAAATTCTGTATACATATGTGTATATATTTACATATTTTTATGTAAATATATATGTATATATATGTGTGTATATATGTATATATGTATGCATATATGTATATATGCCTATAGATATTATTGCTAAAATTGTAGTAATATATGTTACAATATATGTAAATATATGTATGTATGTATGTAAATGTATATATGTATATGTATATATGTATATATACACACACACACACATATATATATATATATATACATAACTGCTAAAATTGTAACATTATTTTCAGCCTGAGAAATGTGTACTTAGTGTTGCTGTAACTCTGAAATCCTTGACAGAATGCTGTGGTCAGCCTTTATGCTAGGACTTCAGTATGATTAATGGTGCAGTTTCAATTTTTTTCGAGAAACAAGAGATGAAGAAGTTGTAATGCAGTATGAGAAAGCTGCTTTTAATATTTCCTAACAGAGACATAAAGGTGCAGGGCCAGTAACAGGGATGTGGAGCAGAAGGATGAACATGTTGCCATGGCAATCGTACACGGAACATCAGTTTTCTTCTGGAAGGGAAATTTTAACATGAAAGCTGATATTTTGAGTGGAGTCTTTAGGAAACCTGTAGAAATGTCTCCTCTAGCCCCTCGTCTCCCACATGGTGCAGTTCGGGACCCACTGCTGACAACACCATGGGGACCTTGACCTGCCTGGCTCAGGACTGCCCTTCCCCCAACAAACCCCAACATGGCACCCTGTCCACCTCCTTCTTAGCGGGAGAGAAGGAGCCCGTGACTGAGCTTTAAGCCTCCCAGAACATCCATGGTTGAGCAGCTGGGAAGCAATGGGGTGCCCAAGGAGCCCCTTCTCTGAAGCATGTTTTCTACCACTTCACCCTCCTCCACTGCAACCGGAACATCCCCAAGTGGGAAGAACATCTACATGTGTCCTGTGCCTCCTGCCACTCCAAGAGGGGCAGCGCTAGCACACACAACCAAGTGGTACCCTCTATGGATGCCCATTTTGATTTCTACTTCACTACACTTATTTGTTTATTTATTTATTTTCATTCATTCGTATTCATTCATTCATTTATAGTTGAAAAATACTGTGCTTTTGAGTGCACACATCCCTCCCATACCTTCCCAAAACAAATTCTAATGATCCTTCTTTCTGAGAGATTATACACAGGCATAGAGTGAAGATGGGCAGAATTGCCATCTTGGGGTGCTCGATTCCCCTTTCCTTCTTTCTGGAAGACAGTCTGTGTGGCTCCTCTGGGACGAGTGCCACGTTCTTGTCACAGGGAGAGTGAGTGAACAGACTATTTTGCTGCTGTAGTTTGTTTTCCCCCTGCTCATTTTCTTAAAGCACTTTTGCTAAAGACTACCAGCCATAGAACTGACAAGCAAGGAAAAGGATGTTAAGATAGAGGAGGAGGAGGAGGACGAGGAGGAGGAAGAGAATGAGGAAGAGGAGGAAAGGAGGAGGAGAAGGAGGATGAGGACAAGGAGGAGGAGGAAAAGGGAAAGGAGACTTCACAGGGGCAGGTGAGAGGTCTTGAGAAGATGCCATCAGGTTCCAGGCACAGACAGAGAAGGGAGAGAAAACAAAGAGCATTGTGGGTATAGATGGCACAGACACCTGCTCTTAGCACCACTGAGTTGGCAGTGATAATCTAGATTTGGGAGAATGAATGTATCTTAAGAAAGATCAAGAAGAAAAAAAAAAAACAATTATGAGAGACGAGAGAGGTCTCCATCAACATCCTCACTGATGTATCCTAGCAAACCTGACCACACAACTTGGAGAAAGGAAGATTGATTTGCTCGTGGGTTTGTGGAGATTCCGGGTCCAGTCCACATGAGGCTGGCATCTTTGGATCTCTAGGAATGACGATGGGAAGCAGAGAGAGGGAGAGAGCGAGACTCTGCTCTCACCTCATGAAGGCATGGAGGCATGGAGCAAGAGGGCAAGCAAGCAAGGGGTTCAAAGACACAGCACAGTTCCCAAGGTTACGCCCCAGAGCCCTACCTTCTCCAGCCCCATCCCACCAACGACCCAAGTTTCTGCCCAGAAAATCCATTACAATGCATTTATCCACCGATGAGATTTAAGCATCTCTACTCTGAACCTTAATATATGAACTCTTCCAAGGCTATTCTAACCATAATAGGAGAGAAGGGGAAATGGTAAGAAAAAAAGAGGAGTCAGGGACTGATGTCAACCACTGAGGAGCCATTGTGGGGAGACGGAAGTCTACAGTTTGCAGTCAGCGGTGACCTTGGAGGACGCTTCTCCATGGAAACTCAAAAGCCACCTTAACTTGCCAGGGCTTCATGGGGGGGAGTTTGTGAAGGAGTGAAAGTATTGGTGGAACTACTGATGGTAGCCAGCAGCGATGGGCACAGAGAAAAGTAGAAGTAGATGAAATTATGAGAAAAAGAATAATGTAAAAGAATCCTATGTTTTAAAAAGGCAGTATGGAGCCAGGTGTGGTAGTGCACACTTGTAATCCCAGTACTTGGGAAGCTGAGACTGGAGGATCCGGGTTCGTGGCCAGCCTCAGCTACTTAATGAGGCCCTCCCTCCGCAACTCAGTGAGACTCTGTTTCAAAATAAAGAATAAAAAATAGGACTGGGCATATAGCTCGGAGGTAGAATGCCCCTGGGTTTGATCCCGAGTACCACAAAATAAAATAAAAAGCAGTATGTTACTTGTTCACTTATGAGCAAATCTCCATCATGGGAGCCTTGTCTCTCTTTGGGTGCCAGTTTTCCTTCCTATAGGTGGTAGTGAGGATGACCCCCAGGCCGAGCTGCAGTTGATATTAGGACCATGTTTTCACCCAATGTGTCTATATCAAGCACCGTTCTCGACACTTGAATTAGAACCTTCTAGGACAATGCATGTTGAATCAGTTTCCACCAGGGAAAGAGTTCAATAACTATGTAAAAGGTATTATTAGATTGAAAGTTTAATAAATCCTTTTGATTTTTAAATGATAATTATTCACATATTAATTGCCCAAACTAATGGGCTACTCTGTGACTTTTCCATCCACACATATATAGTGCTTTGGCAGTAGCCACCCTCCCTTCTATGATATATACAGAAAACATGACAAAACAGAGCAGAAGAATAAAATCAAGAAAACAAAGAGAGAGAGAGAGAGAGAGAGAGAGAGAGAGAGAGAGAACCTGCAGCCTACAACCACAGAACCTTAAAGTCACAGTCCAGAGATTTCTAAGAATAAAGCCAAGGCAAATGAAATAGATGGCAATTTTGAAGAAAAGTATGCTAAGCTTGGGAAAATAAACTATGGACATATATTGTATCTGTATACATACAAATACATGAGTTTTAAATAGAAATCCCATTAACTCTAGAAATAAACATCTTATTACCTTGAAAAAGGATAGCAACTATATTAATGAGCCCTCCTCTATTTTAGCCAGCTGTTTGGGAGAGTCTTATGACACCCTATGGATGTATTAGAGGAATGGACCGGGTGATGTTCAATAGGAACTCAGAGCCGGTCAGCAGACTAAGAAGAGTCCTCCTGGACTGACACATGTCCCTGTGGGAACCAGAGTGCTCAGGGGCATAGCACCATCACCCCATCCAAAGGCACCGTGCCAGGGCCTTCTCACACTTTGCTTGGTTTTAATTCTCCCCAACCAAGAGGTAGTTCTGCCTCCAAAAGAGAAGTAGGGCATTTTTTTCTCTTCTCATTATCTACGTCATTATGTTTCTGGAAAAATAAAAGATCAGAAAATTACAACAACACCAATAAAAACATCCCTTTCCTATCACATAGGAAAGAATACACTATTAATATTATTTTAATATTAATATTAATACACTATTAATATTTTGATGTGTATCCTTCCAGGCATCGGACAAGCACCTAAACAGAAAACATTACATCGCACTCACGTGCACCGTGCAATTACTGAACTACTTTGACACATTTGTCGCGTTATCATTTTCCACGAGCTGTTCTGTTGTTGTGGATTTTCTGTTATTATATGTTATCATATTCATTTTTTTTCCAAAGTAGCAAGCCTTGCTTGTGTGTATGTGGCAAATGTTTTGTTTACTTTGTAAAGTATGTTTGTTATATAAATCTTAAACTTTCCGTAATCATTGCCGATCCATCTTTTGCTCAGTGGCGTGACATTTGATATTGGATGCTGAAGGTCTTTTCCCCTTACACCTTCTGTAAATTACATACATTACTTCCTTCTAATAATTATTACATTAAAATTGTTAATGAAGTGGGAAGACCAAGCTTGTGAGATAAAACTCTTGCTCTCATTTATTCTCAAATGGTTATCCAGTATTCCCAGAATCAACTTTTGAATAATTCATTTTTTCCTTTTTCTGTTTAATGTACATTTATCATGTGGAAAAACTTCCCTGTGCAATTCACTCTCTTTCTACTATCTCTATTTCTGGGTCATAGATCCTTTTACCCATTTATTTTACTTGTGCCCATATCTTAGTTATCATAATTTTACAAGATATATTGCTACCTTTAAACAAAATCCTCCTCTTTCTCTTTGCTATTTTAGGCCATTATTATTATTATTATTATTATTATTATTATTATTATTATTATTACTATTATTGTTATTATTATTTGCAGTACTGAGGACTGAACCCAGGGGCATTCTACCTCTCAGCTACACCCCCAGTCCTATTTTTTATTCTTTATTTTGAAACAGGGACTCACTAAGTTGCGGAGAGCCTCACTAAGTAGCTGAGGCTGGTCTCAAACCTATGATCCTCCTGTCTCAGCCTTCTAAGTACCGAGATTATAAGCATGTGTCACCATGCCCAACTTAAGCCCTTATTATTAAAATTTAAAAATATAATCTTATAAAATTTGGGTGCAAATTTTTTCTTTCTTTCTTTCTTTCTTTCTTTCTTTCTTTCTTTCTTTCTTCCTTTCTTCCTTTCTTCCTTTCTTCCTTTCTTGTATTGGAAATTTAACCTAGGGGCATTCCACCTCTGAGCTACATCCCTAGTCCTATTTTCTTTTTTATTTTGAAACAGAGTCTCACTAGGTTGTTGAGGATTTTATTAAGTTGTTGAGGCTGGTCTTGAACCTGCCATCCTCTCATCTCAGCCTCCCAAGTAGTGGGATTATAGGCATGCACTACTAGGCCCATTGTTATTTTCTATTAAAATTGACTTGGGTACATATCAGCTCATTGCTATTACTGATAGGGAATATGAAAATTTGAGAGATTCAAAGTGACAAAATTAAAAATTGACAACCCAGAATTGATCCTTTCTTAAAAATACTGGAAAGTAAAGAAATATGTCTAGACAAAAGAATCCAGACCCAAAATTATCTTGGCTGCAAAAACTAAAACCTCCCTTCCACATTACCACACCACCAAGCCAGCACAGGGGCCTTCTCTTGAGCTAGTGCAGGAGTCTTTGCTGGATGGCAGTTCTTTCAAACTGACCAAGAGCCTTTAGACTGTTACCTCAAAATGGGCAACAGTGTGCTATGGCTGCCCCCTGCCCCACACCAGGTAAGGCATCATAGCCACAGGGGGCATTATGCATATCTGGTACTATGATTTGGAAGATAAAATAGTGAGGTCTAAGTCACCCATTGACTACGACGATGATGTCAAGGAGTCTCAAGACAACATCACCGTTGTAAGGAGCTGCCGTGTCTGTAGTCCCAGAAGTGCCGGGTACTTTGTACATTCGCTCATTGCAGATGACAGCCTTAGAAGCAGGCAGCTTTTGAAATCCCTGCTTTCCAAGATAAAACCGAGGTGCAGAGGTTGAATTCTAGCTCATCTAGCCTCTCCTTCCTGGAGACCTTCCTTATGACTTCTACTTCATGTTCACCTTTCTTGGAAATGCAAAGATAAATGAGAGACTATGGCCCTGCCTGTGTTCTTGTGAGCACGTGCGTGTGTGTGTGTGTGTGTGTGTGTGTGTGTGTGTGTGTGTGTGCACGCACATGTATGTTAGAGAATATTCCGTGATGATTTTACTAGTTACCAAGAGCATATTTAAATTCACCTCATTTTCGCCTCAGTATTTCCTTCAAAACAATGAGAACCAGCACATTATTTTAGACGGACTTAGATGTATTCAATCTTTTGAGCAATTTTAATGAGTAACTACATACTTATCACTGTGCACCAATAGATAGTGAAGTCCAAGCAATTCATATTCTAAAAGAAGATTTAAAGCAACTACTTGGCATTTTCTGTGGTTCATTAAGAATCAGAGGGTGAAGACAAATAATTCCAAACTTCATTTCAGCTGACTCCCCTGTTCTCATAGCTGAGCACTTGTGATGTCATTGTTTCCACAGGTCAAAGACCTCACGAAATTGTCCAAACCACGCAGCCCTGGGAAGTAGGACCAGATATCGAAAGGCAACTCCTGGATTATTTGTGTTTGTCCTGACTTGCCCTGTGTCCAAAAGTACTTCCACTTTTCCTTGCTAGCTTTTCTCCAAAAAATGAGCCAAGAATTGCCTTCTTAGTTTTTGGTTACTACATTGAGCACGTGATCATTAACAGGAAATGCCATTGAAACAAGGAAGGAAAATATCGTTGTAGACCAGTCATCTCTGGGAAAATGTGGTTAGGTCGGTAAGCCTTTGTGACGAGCGCACACAGGCTCTGCTTGTAAACCTGTTGTAAATAGCAGATGTTTGATTGTTCCTGCGGCAGCTCCGCGCTCCTTCAGGGAATCCAATACTTTCAGCAGGCCCCAATGACTCATTCACAGGGTACTGAATTGGTTTGCTCAGTCAGTGTGGCGTG